>JAZHYW010057407.1:0-19435 GCA_037355805.1 Ixodes ricinus | reverse complement strand
GAGATAAAAACAGCAGCAAAAGACGACAGACAGTCCGTCGTCTTTTGCGCTGTTCGACACAAGGAACAACTTCCTAACAATTTCACACCTTAGGAAGTTGTTGAATTTTAAAATTCGGTCCTCGCCTATTTTTCAAACTTAGTCTTCGCTTGTAACACTTGAGAAAAAGGCCATGTATGTTGGTACACGATCGCAATTTGGGCGTTATAGCTTTTTCACACTGAATTACAAAAGATTGACGATGTAAAATAAATGCTGCCTGCTCGACCTGCAAGTTTGCCAACATTAGGCTCGTTCGACTTACCTGCACCGGTGCAGAAAAGTTAGGGCGGTTTACTTCCGGTCGTGTCTCAATACACATACCAGAAGTACACCGCCATACTTTTCTGCACCGCTGCAGGTAGGCCGAACGGAAGCCTATTGGCGTAACACCACTAGGGGTATCGCAAACTTTTGTCGAATCTCGATTTTGACGTCGAACCTCAATGTTCAACTGGTTCACCAAACCTTCCTAAAGTTCAAGAAGTTTGATTCATGGACAGTGTTGGCCGACTTCCACACGAATATTTCGAATTTTGGGAAAGAAATAATTTAGAAAGTAGCTTCTTTTTATATTTTATACGCTTTTAATGCTTTTGTTAGTAATGTGAACCAGCGATGCCAATACACCCAACAAATATTGCACTTTTGCTCCGCCAAATAAAGGCAACAGTTTTTTTCTTTTTTTAGATTTTCGCACATGTGCACAAAAGTCGGAACTTCAGTCAAACCTTTGTCAAACATCACGTTGAAAGTTAGAAAAAGTCGAACTCGAACCTGGGCAGGTTGCGCGACATCCCTAAACGCCACTGGAAAGTGCAAGAAAATTAGAACGTTGGTTTTGCCATCACCTTCATTTGCCGCCTTTTCAGTAGCTATTCTGACTTAAGAAATAATTAAGATGCCAGGATGGAAGCGATGCTTCGCAAACCTTTGTGCATGTGTTTTCACTCCTATCTCACGTGAGTTGAAACGTGGTGGTGCCAGTGTGCAAATGGTCCCAACCACTTCGCTTCTGAACTACACGGCGGGTTTCGCATTATTTGCAAAAATAAATATATACGCTATTTTCTGGAAACGGCCACTTGTAGCACTGACAAATGAGGTTGTCCTTCCGGCGAGCATTGCCCGTTCAGTTTCAATATTGACAGATTCCTAGAAAAAATTTGACAATGAATAACTCTAACTGCGTGGTCGATCCAGGATATTTTACAACTGGGCAGGCCTTCAACATTGATTGCCTCCACTTCTTAGTATAAACATGTGCCCTAAGACGTCAGATGAAAAAATAAATAATCAGTGAATGTTTATTCGTTAGTCATCTGTTAGTTGCATTTTCTCTTGATAAATTCCGCCTCCGTAGAAGCCACTTGAGCAGACCACGTTTGTGTAGCTTTCACGGCTTTTCTTTTCTTTTCTTAAAAAGTCTAATTAATAGGAAAAAAAAAAGGATCGAGGTACACCAAAAGCATTTCGTATGAGTTGTGAATGCAAAAGCATGTACATCAATCTTGCTCTACGCGTGTTGGCGCGCTGACTGGTGCTGACCTGGCGCTGACGGACATGCAACAACATGAGATGGCCGCTCGTTGAAACTGACGTGCAGCGTCAGTTTAAACGACCGGCCACTTTATGGCGCTGCGTGTGCGGCGAATGGGAGCCTGGTCGACGCGCGCTAGCCAATGGGACCGAAGCGGTGTAAAAAGTGCCGTGGCTAGCCGGCGAATGGGAGCTGGCTTGACTTGGAGAAAGGTTTAAGAGCCGTTTGGCGTGGTTTCAAAGCTGATGACGTCGGCTCGCTCCATGAGACAGTTAATGCTTTCGCATCAAAAAAGAGAAACACCTTGTTCATGGCAGTCTCGCGACAATATGCGGCAGCCTAATAAAATGCCAGAGCACATGAGTGATAAAGGACAGAGTTGTAACATGAATTCCTAAAACAAGTGTACGTAAAGCCTCCCGAGACAGCATTTCGCGAAGTTTCGAGCTCATGCAAGCCGATGCCCGAATGTGATTTATGTAAGAAGATTCGTCTTTCCTTCGCGCTATTTATCTGTAATTATGAACATCATTACTATGTATTTCTTTGGCACCGCCGTGTGTCGGAGTCTTTTGAAGAATACCGATTGTTATTTTTATCTTTCTGCACATTTCGTGTATTTGCCTTCAGATCTATCGTGTGAACGCAAAGCCCTTTTTGGCATAACTCGCGACCCGGTGTTTCACACTGCCAAACAGCGAACAAAAAGCACGTTTCCGGTGACTCTACAGCTGGCGTATTTTCGAGCATCGTCCTCCCGCGTCGGTCTCAAGCGGTTATGTGAACTTATTCAAATCTATTGATGATAATAAAAATGTATTTAATAGACTGATCTCACCAGGCAGTTTGACTACGCCACCGCAGCCGCAATGCATCGAGGGAACTTTAGTTTTTCTGCACGTGCGACCACCTCACTGGAGCTCTGCTTGTGTAGAGCACGAGACAGCGAGCCCTCGGGAGCACGGCCGTCTGCCTCCTGTGAACTAAAGCTATGGCGGCGTCACGCATGCGCCGAAAGCTTAGTAAGATTGGTGTATTATTGACTGAAGATTTGACAACATAAATAAAGGGCCGATCACCGTATATATGTGCGTCGTAAGTAAATGCATTATCTGAAAGGTGCTCTGCAACTCTTTTCTGGTGTTTTTATCCACGATAGGCACGCGTATGAGTGATGTAGGAGAGCCTTATTGGCGACGAGATGTTTTGGTGGCGCCACCATGCGGGCGCCTTTCTGTGACGGCGCTGGTAGGATGCGAGCAGACGACGCGCTATGTCAAAGCATGGAGTGGCTATGTTAGTTCGCATCTGTTCCGAATAAAAACGGTTTATTTATTCAAGAAACGTTTGTGACGTTTTCGTTTGTGATCTTTGTAATGGATAACAGCGCCTCGAAGTTACTTTTTTATATTAAAGAGCTTTAAAATGCTCAAACACAACCCTGGAGCTTCGCTTGCGCGGTGTGCGTCAGGGCTATTCACAGCCTTTCTGATTCTTGTTTGTTTCGCATATGTAGAGGATGCTGTAGAAAAAGGTTTTGCATTCACCAGAGTAAATAACGTGCTGTCTTAGCTGTGCATGCGCGCACAGTTGTGTAGCAAAGCGCCGCACTCTTGTTTTAGCTACACTGAGCTCGCCGATACCGACGCTTCTATCCAAGTTTGACTGAACAGTTGCTGCCGAGCAAATGCTCTTCAGCAACTGACGCTTAGCTCCTCCTGCATCAAATACGTGGCAAAGAGTTTGTCACTTCGCGACTTCTGCTCGAAAGAAAACCAGACATTTTCATAAATTCTTAAATTCTCGTGCATGGCCCGGTAAATTCAAGCGATTGATTAATTTGTTCTATTCAATTTTTACTAAAAATTGTTTACAAATTTAAAATCGGTCGCTGAAAAGCGCATTACGCATTATCCGCATTTGGGTCCGCAAAATTAAACATACCAACGGTAGTAATTCAAAGCAGGTGAATACATCATTTTTGGGGACGCTGAAAAGTATCACCGACTTACTGTATTTAACAGACCTTGATTGCCAGTGGGCCTCGCACGTTTCGCGTCGACCGGGTGAGTAAGCAGGGATTTAGTTGACACGACTCCGGAAGCCAGCCACCCCTTCTTCCTGCCAGTTATTTTAAGGGAAGACTTGTCTAGTGGTTTGGAAAGTTAAAAAAGGAATGAACTTGGAACTAATAAGAGGTCAGCACTCACAAAACGCATTGGAGCCAACAGGATACACGAAGTCGCGTTCACTGAAGTGTTTACTACACCACGCGAGCGGTTCTCAAATTTCGCTTTCCTATTTTTAATTTGATAGGACATTCCTTTCTCAGTTGTTATTTTGTCCGAATCACAATAAAAAATGCATCCTATTCACCGTGGTAGATGCTGTAGCGGGGTAAAGTGCTGAATATTCTATTTTCATCATTCAGCTTTTTGTCCTGGGGAAGAGAACAGCACCACCATCCGAGCGCTTCGACACCTCAGCGCCAAAAGTGTTTGTTAGCACAACTATGCGAGCCACGGTTTCAAGCTTTGGTTAAATCTCCTACTACAAATATCACTTCACCAAATAAACACGACGCGTGAAATAGGCTTTGCCGCGCGTTACCCAAACAGCGCATGAAGCGAGCTGGCGAGCCGAGAGATTCAAGATCTGCGCGGTTTCTCCCAGTCAGTCCTACCCATGACGTCAAAAACGATGATGATGATAGCTAGAGAAGCGCCCCCTGTAGTTCTCACACGCCGCCAATACAATTTTATTATTTTGAAGTTGATTTAAATGAATGTGTTTATGATACATTAAAGGTTCTCAAACATATAGATGTCTGTTATTTCCCTTTTATGTGTTGAACAGCAAGTTTATGTCTCTGTGGGCTGGACAAAAACAAACTACACTGGGGCACGTGGCGTAACTATGACGAGTACATACGCAGACCGTCAGAAAGTGACCAATTAAGTAACTGCCATGTCGAGTAGAGCTTGAAATATTACTTTGTTCTATTTAACAAAAAGTCATCATTGAGCAATGGTGACAGGCACGTAGCCAGGATTTTGTTTCGGGGGGGAGAGGCCGCTTTCTGCAACCGACACCAGGAGCGTCCCCGGAAAACCGGCAGCCACCAAGCGTTCCGACTGCTCCTTCAAACTTGAAGGCATCGCATGATGACACGACCTTCTCATAACGTTCACAAAGCACAAATTCACAATTCCTCTCTTAATGAGTTTCGAATGGGATGAATTGAACGGCAACAGGGGCTTGTTTGCTCTCGGTTGGTATTTCCAACACACAAGTTGCTCCGAAAGTGTGAGCCTGATATCTAAAAACTGTATGACGTTGTCCACAGGTACCTCGTGCGTACCTGTCGCTCATTTGGTCATTTGTCATTTGGACAAACGGTCATTTGTCAATGCACTGCCATGACTGTGGGTGCAAACCTGAATTTAATTTGTGCACTGTTATTAGAAAACATAGAGATAAGACGGTAAGGGAAATTATAGAGGCAGACCTGATAAAAAAAAAACTACGGGGATCGGTGTGTCAGCGTGGCGTCGATCGATTTGGGCGACAAAGAGACACAGTCCTTACGAGCATTGGCGTGGCATGCATGGGATTGGTTGAATGGCGCGTTGATGCAGAGTATTTATACCTTTGATTTTCTGACGACGAAACTAGTTGAAGTTAGCGCATTGTGTTGTCTTGTTCCTACTTTCGTCCCTGTCTCAAAGCGCTTGTTCTCAATGTCCGTAGATGTTTGTTTGATTGACAAGGCGAATATTGCCTGCGTTTGGGGCGTAGTTCATTGAACGCGCGTCCGTGTCTCCCTACATTATACGTAAGATTAATATACCTTTTTTTTGCTTATTCGGGATTGTCACGGTGCTGCATCTAATTCTTGACTGTGCATTAGCTAAGAATAGAGACTACTTCTTGGCAGTGATTTAATTACTGCACCATTTGCGCCAAACCGCGCAAAAATGGTTGCCTCGCTACATCCTCCGACATTTCACCAGGATGTGAAAGATTTGAGCCAACATTGGGGAAAACTTTAATTTCACTTTATAAATACGGAAGCTAAATTGCACGGGCGTTCGTACACCGACAGAACGTTGCTGTAGGCTCGTGCGAATTTTCGAAGCTTTCAGTCATCGCTCTGAATAATGTAACAAATAATGCGATCTTCGTGTTGAACACGGAGAGTACACGGAGGTATCACAAAATTTCTAATAGAGTGCTCGAACCAGCCAGATCGGCTACGCCGCCACTGCCGCGATTCATCGAGAGAACTTTAGTGTTTCTGCACGTGCGACAACCTCGCTGAAGCTCTACGAGTGCAGGGCGCGAGCCGGTTCGCGCCGTCTCGGGCACTGCCCTGCCACTGAACGTTGCTGCCGGCTGCCTCCTAGGAACTAAAGGTATGCTGGCGTCAGGCATGCGACGAACGCCAGGTGATATCGGTCTGGCTGAGTGCGCCTCTCGCCGCGTACTCGTGCGCTGTGGAGAAGCGACATCCGCAGGCGATTCTACGTCTCTCGCGTCGCTTTAGTGCGGCCGCGTGTTTTATTTTCGAATCCAAGATGGAAGAACGAATAGTTGGGAAAATCGAGAGCATTTTATTACTAAGCTCGATTATCTGTGGCTGGGCTGCACCTTTTTCTTTCACAGTCGCTCGTTTAGTAGCCATATCTAGATATAGCTCCAACTGTTTGAGGGCACAATCAATAAAGTTTAAATTAAAACTAAATTAACTTAAGAAGTGAAGCGAAAGATTATAGTTTTCAAAGGTGTTTTTAGCATGCATTTTTATCACCCACATGTCGATTTTGCATTAGAATAAACATCTACATACCAAGTGCCAACGATATACGCAATTAAAAAACAAACAATGCGCTTTTAGGTGTAATAAGAATTGCAGCTTTACAACCTTTACAACTTGAACGAACGTGATTTGGAACTCAACATTATTCGATTTTAACATTATATCAGCACAATACTACTTGGTTTACCCTTGGTTTTATACCAAAGATTGGTAGATTGAAATAATTTATTTCCTTCATCAATCATTATAGGTTTCGAAAGCAGGTCTTAGAGCTTTCTTAAGCAAAAAATAATGCCTCTGGTGCAGTTAATGCTAAGAATGGTTGCACCGAAAGGGGAAGAAAAAAGCGTTGTGTTTTACTTAGACTGGCAAACAAATAAATCCTAATTATTAGCACTGGAAAGAATGGTAATGAAGTGTAGGCTTCTGTTCCAGAGGTCATTTTGATGGTCCAATGTGGACTTCGGAGTGCCCTAAAAGGTACTTCAAAATGGCTCGAACTAATGATACCACTGTTCTCGTCCTAAATGTGATTCTGTACGCTAAAAGTTCTAGCCATAGCACATTAAAATATATATATATATATATTTTTTTTTTTTGGGGGGGGGGGTTTACGCGGGAAGGGGGAGGGAGGGAGGGGGGGGGACACGGGATCGCTCTTCTCCCCTCCTCCCACTCTCACCCTCCGCTTTTCTGGTTTTATATGTGTATATGATAAACGAATAGAATCTTGAACTCAGGAAAAGAACTTAGGTAAATGAAAACGTCGCCAGAAAACAATGAAAACGTTTATGGGCTAAACGGGCAACCCAGAATTCAGTCCACCAGTTCTCCACACGACCCATTCTTCTTCCTCTCCTTTTTTTCCTTTTTCTTGTCCGTTACACTTGCCCCTGCCTGCTTGGAAGTCCGTCCCAGACGATGCTAAGATAGTCACTACGCGTGTGACAAAGTTTCAGATGGCTTCAATGGGCTGTCAAAGTGCGGCGTCACCCTCGCTGAGGCAGGGTGTCAAGGTTTTCGATACAGTACGTTACGGGGCCAAGTTGCCTGCTGATCTTGAAAAATCCGCACTATCTGGGCAAAAGCTTTTCCGAGTGCTGTGGACGTCTTAGGTGCCTTCGAAGAAGCACCACATCACCTGGTGAAAACGACGGCATTGAGGTGCCTTTGTTGTGACGTTCGGCCAACTTTGACTGCTTATTTAGAATCGCCAGCCGAGAAAGTTTTTGCCTCACTCGTTCAGCGAAGTTGTCTTCAAACTCTTGCGCCCGACGGGTCCAGGCAGCGCCCATCGATGATTCCTGCGGAAGCGTCGGGAGTCTTTCGTAAACTAGCTCAAATGAAGATTTGGTGGTCACTTCCTACTGTGAAGTGTTCAACGCTAACGCCGCTGTACCAATAAACGTGTCTCATTTCTTGCCAGATTTTTTGTTGAACGCAGCTAATATATCTCCAATGCTGCGGTTGGTACGCTCTACGAGCTATTCGTTTGAGGATGGTAGGGTGAAGCGTCGCATGTTCGGTGCCGTAATCTCGCAAAGCACAACCGAAAGTACGGGACATAAATGACGTTCCCCGGTCAGATATTATAAGATATTATCGCCATGCCTTAACACAAGGTGTTTGTTGACGAAGGCGACGAGATGCACAGCTGAAGTATCGGGGACTGCCTCCACTTCGACCCACTTCGTCAGGTAGTCCGTTACGACAATGACGTACTTGTTTCCATCATCAGATTTTGGAAACAGCCCCAGGTGATCGATTGCAACCACCTCAAACGGGCTGCCTGGAGGCGGTATTCGCTGTAGCTCGGTCTTCGACAGGTGCGGTGGTGTTTTCCACAGTTGACATGTGCAAGACGCGACGTACTGTCGGACATCCGTCCTGAGGAGCGGCCACCAAAATCTCTTGGCGACTTTGTCGAGCGCAGGGGCTGATGCAGGAATTTCCTGAGGAGGGGAGGGGGGGGGGGGGTCAGGTGTTGGTCACAGTAGCATTTGTTTAGGAACCCCCTCCCCCTCTCCCTCATTTCACGCTCTAAATTTTACACATGCACAAATCAAGAGGGGGTCAGGACATTCGGACCCCCTCTAAGTCCGCCCCTGGTCGAGCGTCCGGTGTTGCCCGAGATAACCCGCAGTTGGAGCATTATGGCACATCTCAAGAACGTTCCGACGCACGTTTGGGAGAACTACAGGGAGCCACGGTCCTGAGGGATGTGCTCGATGACACAGCAGACCGTCCCGAAGCTGGTAGTACGCTGGTAGACGCCGTAAGCGACGTTCTGAAAGTCGCGGTCTCCCATTCACTTCGTCAGAGAGCAACTGGATTACGTCCAATGTGTCACGTTCCTCTGCTTGCGCCGACTGCAAATCTGAGAGTGCGAGTACAGGAGCAACTCTGGCGTCTTCGATGGGGCCCGGTGCGGTGAGAGGAAGTCTGCGTCTTGCTGCTGTTTCCCACTTCTATGAACGATCGAAAAGTCCAACTCTTGCAGTTTCCTTGCCCCCCGACTCAATTTCAGAGAAAGATCGTTTTTTGACTGAAGCCAACGGAGAGCAGAGTTATTTGTCACGACTGTAAAATGCTTGCCGTAGATGTATGGACGGAACTTTTCCACTGCCCAAACAACTGCGAGGCACTCGACTTCTGAAGAATGACATCGACTTTCTGGTTCGCTGAGTTTGCGGCTCGCGTATATGACGGGATGTTCTACTCCTACGCTGTCCCTCTGGAGAAGAACAGCGCCAAGCCCTTCGATCGCCACTGGCATCATTGTGAATGAACGTCGGTGCTTCTTCTGAAAAATGAGTCAGAGTTGGTGGTAAGTGCTCTTTGATATCAGCAACAGAGCGTGTTCCCTTGCGCACCAACGCCACCTGGCGTCTTTTTAAGAAGCTCAGTCAGTGGAACAGCTCTGAAAGAGAAGTTTCTTACAAATCGACGAAAATAAGACGCAAAGCCTAAAAGCTTTTCAACTGCTTCGTTTTAGTGGGCTCAGGAATATTGACTAGCGCTGTCAGCTTGGTTGGATACGGGTGAATACCCTCTTTGTTGACAACATGCCCTAAGTAAATGACTTGGTCGCATCCGAACAAACATTTCGGTGATTTCAGACGGAGATGCACGTTCTTGAGGGCATTTAGCACTAGACGCAGACGGTGCTGGTGTTCTTCAAAGGTGTAAGCGTATACAAATAACATCATCAAGATAAACTAACGCCACCATCCACTTCAGGTGTCCAAGCACCCTATCCACGAGGCGTTGGAACATCGCAGGTGCATTGCAGAGTCCGAATGGAAGACGGTTAAACTGGAACAATCCGTCAGAAATCGCAAAGAAAGTTTTTCTTCGAAATATTTCGGCTCCAGCTCCACTTGCCAATATCCGGACATGAGATCCAGAGTAGTAAAGTAGCTGGCATCATGAAAGCGATCAAGGGCATCGTCAAGTCCTGGCAAAGGATACACGTCTGGTTTTGTTATGCTGTTAAGTTTCCGGTAGTCCACGCGAAATTTTGTAGGGCCGTCTTTTTTCCTAACCAGGACAACTGGTGACGACCAAGGACTGTTGGAGTTAATTATAATGAGCATGTCGTTTAGCTGGTGGTTTATCTCCTCCCGTTCTCTCATCGAAACACGTCTTGGATTGTGATGCACTGGAGCGTGATCACCAGTATTGATGGTGTGGCGCACAAGTGGTGTGCACCCTAGCTATTCTGGTATAATAGCAATGCACTGTCGAAAGTCCAAGAGCAGATCTTCTATCTGCGCCCTTTATAGTTCTCTTAAGTTGTGGCCGAAATTAAATTCCGACCATGGAAGATCACTACCTTTTTCAAGACAATCGTGCGGGAAAGACATCGCTGGTGCCGCACTGATTGTCGCGACAGTGGCATGTGAGAGGGAAAATATCACAGATCCGAAGTCGTCACCGAATTTCAGGAGCAGGTCACCATTCGTCAGGTTTAAAACTGGAAGCATCAAACTCCCCTTCTCGCAAGAAACAAGGCAGCGAGGTATTAGCGGTGGGAGGTTTCGGTAGCGCTCCCCATGGTTCCCTCTTGTGACGTCATTATCTTGCAAACAACAAGTTATATGGTGTTCGTAATTAGCATGGTGGGAGCCTGAAACTATTGCACTCTGAAACCAACACCGCCAAGATTGAAGTTGTTCCATTACTCTTATTTCCGTCGATGAGAAATCCTTTGCTGACGTCATGGTCAGCATTAGGCGAATCGTGGAATTGGCCAACCACAGCGACACTTTTGATCGCACACGTCGCCAATAGCAAATTCCAACCCAGGACGAGATTGTAGCAGTGATTCAACTAGGATATCTCTTGACGTCATTGAACCTGGAATTATTGCTGTAGCCCAAACTGCAGATAGCTTTGGCACACCAATGTCCGATGCAGCGACAATACGGAACACCTTCTGTGGTTTGCGATTGGCCATCGGTGCCATTAGTGGTAGACAAAAATGTCGTAGCAGTTGCGACGGTCGAAGATACTTGGGCTGCAGCGGTCTTCGTCAGGTTTTTCAAGCTGGACCACGCTAGGACAAATTAATTGAGTAAGCTCTCAAAATTCCAGGAAGTTGCTTCATTGTTTCCCCCGCTATCTCCTTGGGGCCGCTCTGTCACCGGACCAACTAGACTGATCGCCTATACCATAGCCTCTTATATACTGATAAAGCCTGGCAGATCGCCACGAGATGTGGCCACCGAAAGTGAAAAGGTAGAGCGGCAAACAAGAGGCATGTAACGGACACCCCGCTGCGGCGAGACGCCGAAACACACTTGTTTCGAGGGATGGAATGTCCGCTCGTGCCTCTCGCGTTCCTCGGGTTATCGCTTCTTTTCTCGTCGGGTTTGAAAACCATGTTCCGGTTCCTCGCCGCTGCAAATGCTGCACGCTGACTACAGGCTCCCTGAGAAATGCTCTCTGCTACCAGATCCTCGCGCTCCAAACATGCGGCCGGCGGTCATCGAACTGCAAGGCTTTTAGACCTTTTCATTTCAGTAGTTGCCTCACCGGCGGATAGAGGGCGCTGACGCACTCGGCGCCATTAGGTTGCTTCAATTTGGCTGATTTCGGTTTCAACGTGAACGCGGCTATGTTGCTGTTTTACGTTGTTTGGCTTAATTTTGTGATACGATTATTTTCCTTGTATCACACAACCTATGAAACAGTGGTATTGAGCCACTTTGAGGACTACGAGATGTATTTTAGCCTAAATTGCGGGATCGTTTTACCAACTCTTTTTATGTATCTGATTATGGTCGGTTGCGAAACGCCTGACTGATGTACAGGGAAGATTACCATCGTCTTCGGCCGTACCCGATGACACAATAAAGAGACTAACACGTGAATGCAAAGATGCATATCGACAGCTTGATTAGCAATGTGCCGAATCGGTCCGAACAGATGAACTCGCGAGTTTACTATTCACTGTTTGGTGTTTGTGAGCACCCAACCTTTAGTGAACTTCGCTGACTAAAAACGTATCGTGTAATGGCGCAGATGATTGATATAAACAAGTAGTATCGTCTCGGCCTCTTTTTTAATTCAGTACTCGAGCATGGGTTGACAGGCCGAGTAGTAAATTTCTTAAATTATCAACCCTGCTAAAGTACTCATAAGCAGCATTTCGCGATATTGGCCCTAGGAAAATAAATTATTTTTTATGAACATTTGCTTACTCAAGATATGACATAAGTGACAGGCCCCTCAAATTGAATCTGGCATTTGTCTTCCGTAAAATTGGCCAAATAAAATTTTAAGGCTCAGGAGGAGAAATACCTCGGAAAGTTTGGCTGAATTCTAGCGCTTTGCACCACTTCACGGACCTGTGTGAACAAATATTTATTTGTTTGAACAAATTCGCTTTCTAAATATCGGCGTCGATCGCCAGCCACCAAAAGTAAACGTCTATTCGCCATCGACAATCGTGGACTCAAGTGATTGTTATGCAGAGGTTTTTTTTTTCTTTAATTTCTTCGGCTTCAATTTGCGCGGAGCCCCGATACTAGCAAAAAATTAAAACAACATACGCAAAAAAAAAAACACGAAGCGTTGTCATTATTGTGCATGCGCCGAACCCAAACCGCGTTTTGGATTTGCAAATAGAAACGACGTTATTTCTTAGTGCACGCTATTACTGTTAAGTGTCTGTGGCAGTTTCTTACACGAGGAGTCCAAACTTTGTGTTAAAATAAATTAAGTAGATGGCACTGGTTACTAAACATAATCAATAAATCACTTAATGACTGTCGAAATGGGAGCGAGCACGGTATACAATTTCTTAAACTTCATAAGTAAACCGACACACCAAATGTTTACGTCGCAAAAAAAAAAAATATTGAGACCCTCATACACATGTAGGTGTGGTATTATGAACAAACAAATCGCCTGATGTTGACGTACCATTACTTCCAGCCTCAGATAAAATACAAGTTAAACGTTCGTTATCTATCTCCTCCGCAGTTTCCTCACATAATCAAAAGAAACGGTTTTCAATATATTATGAATACAAAGAACGATACTTTCAGGAAATGCAGGTAGTCTCATTGCGCTGACTTTGACGCCTTCCGATCCTAAATGCGCGTATATAAATATACGCGCTTCTTACTGAGAATGTTCCGCTACTATTTGTAAAGAAACCTCAGTTGTCTTAAGGACCTTTGAACCCTCGTGATGTCTTAGTCGTCGAGTAGACGTATCGGACTACAGTTTTTGAAGTAACGCAAGAAAGCGCATTGAAACGCGACGAAAAACACGAATACAACGCATCCGCCAAGGCGCGGAGGGGAGAGCGGAGCAGCAAGTTGAAGCAACCTAATGGCTGCCGCGTCACGTGATTCCAAGATGGCAGCGCCCATGCGGAGGAGGGTGAAAAGCTATGCCTATACTGAAATCTGGCAGGGTTGCCAAACAATGTTCACCCCCTCGAAACAATAGAGAGAGCTGGACGTTTGAACGCCATTCACGGCCGAGTGTCATTGACCATTGTAACTTGTGCACAATTACAAAGGGAAGGTTGGCTGCTGTTCCTAAGGTTTCCACAGTCAACGAGATCTGTTCTTTTTGTTTGATTGTAGAACCGTCGGCAGATATAAGCCAGACGGTACCAGGAAGTGTTTTGGGCATGGTACACTTCGCTGATGGCAGTAATGCAGAATCAATTAGACTTACCGCAGCTCCGGTGTCCACGATAGCGTTCACATGTTGTCCCAACTCATGAATATGAATTGAAAGACATGGTCTTGGTGAGGTGCGTAGTGAGGTTGTCACCAGGGCGACATGATGCACTACATGAGACTCAAGCTTGCCAGGCTCACCGTCCCTAGAAACGTTTGGCGTTTGTATAGATTGCGTCTTGCACGGGGCCAAGTGATTTGGACAGGATCGAGCTAAGTGCCCAATGTGAAGCAACGACGTTTACTTGAACGTACCGAAGAAGATCGTTGAGCCAGTCCCGGAAGCTGGATTCCAGATGTCGACACCATGTCCATTGCTTTGTTGGCTGCTTGAACTTCTGAGTGCGCGAGCCACTGCTACACGAATCGTGGTTGGGTGGGCGAGTCGCACAAAAAGCTGGATCTTGATGTCTTCGATTACGTCGATGAAAGCAGTGGTTGCTATCTGCTCCACGTCGACTTCCGCACATTCGACGAGCGGTCTTCCCTCGCTATCTGCTGGATTTCGTCAGCTAGCTCCTGGAGGTGTCCGTGCCTTGGCGGTGGTGTTTCTAAGCAGTCAGGTGAAATTGCTGGAGACGCTCATCACCAAAGCCAGGCTTCTGTGAGTAGCTGATATGAGGAACGACTTGTTGCAGACATGTTCTCCAAACATTCAGCAGCGTTCTCCCTCAACTGGACCACCATTGCACGAGCTCTGGACGTTGCGTCGAACCCGTAAGTCTGCAACCGTTTCAAACTGGATGATGAAGGCTTGCCAAGACGGCCGCCCATCGAATGTCGGCAGCTTGAGTGGCGATTCGTGGTGCACAGCCAGTCGAATCCGAGATTCCACAGACGAAAGGCCCTCATTGAGGCATTGCCCTACATCGGCAACCTGACGTTCGACCGCAGTTTCAACAGAGACAGACGGGTTGCAGGGCAATCGTCGAGGGTTCCAAGCAGATTCACGATGTCCGTAGCACTCCTTTCGGAGAGCAGATTAGCTAAACACTCCGTGATTTGCATCGTCAAAGAAGTTGAGATCATGCCACTTGCCTCCGATTGGGTTGCCATTTCGTCATCCTACCGCTGCCACCAAATGTTACGGTCGTCTCAGCTCATGGGCTGAACGGGCCACCCAAAATTCAGTCCCCCAGTTCTCCACACGACCTCTTTCTCTTCCTCTCTCATTTTCGTTTTCTTGTCCGATTACAATATATATATATATATATTGTAAGAAAGTGGGGATCGGTGGCCGAGTGGGCTAGCGCACACCAGCTCGGAGCACGTGGAGCGAAAGCTCGCGCTGCAGAACCCAGGGATCCTGGGCTCAATCCCCACCCCTGCCCGTTTCGATCTGGATGAGCATCGTACCGGCGTGCGGTCGTGTATCACTACTGCGTGGTGCACGTTAAAGACCCCAGGCTAGCGGTTGTACCGCACTGGCTAAATTGCTTATCTACAGTGGGTAACAATGTCGCCATGTTCTGGCAGACTGAACTCCTGCTGTATAAACAACTAACGACTAATTTGTTTTTTGTTTTTTATTGTAAGAAGAAGAAGAAAATAGACGATGCTATGAAGAATTTGGCAGCCTTGAAATGGCGCCGGCTAATGATGATATACAAAATAAAGAAAATTTATCGAAATACTCCAATAAACCTATCATAGAATTCCGGTCACATACAAAGCACGGGCACATTTCCCTCTGCCTGTGACACGACCTATTATACCACTCGTTTCAACGAAGACTTTCGAAAATTCCTACCAATGGTGTTGTTGAGAGAAAGAGAAACTTTCTCGGTAAAGAACTGGCATCCACGGCGGACGTCAGAGATTACAAAAATCCCACAAAAAACATACTATAATTAACTCTCTTATGAGTGCAAGTAACAGTAATGGTTCCAAATTAGAAACTTGCTGTGCGTCACGAAAGCCCCTAAATCAGTCAATTTTGGGAAGACACAAAGCACGTGCGAAGCGCGGGGGTGCGCTAAAGATACCACTCGTGGTAGGCTGGCGATGTGGAAACGCGGATGATTTACTTATTCGTGTTTTCGCATCGCCAGCCTTCCGCCTGCTGCACGAGTGGTAGCTTTAGCGCACCCTCGCGCTTCACACGTGCTTTATGTCTTCCAAAATTGACTGATTTAGGGTGTTTTCGACGACACTCCGCAAATTTCTAACTGGATGTTTGTTTTCACTGATCAAAAGGCTAATTTAAAATTTTAAGAGTAATTATTTTGCTAATTTCCAACTGGATGTTTGTTTTCACTGATCAAAAGGCTAATTGTAAAACGTTAAGAGTAATTATGTTGCCTAATAATGTTTTTGTTTTGCAATTCGTGACTTCAAACGTGGCTAGAAAGTTTGCTCTCAAAAAGAGATTCTTGTTTTTTTCCTTATAACAACCCTATTTGTAGGGATTTTTGAAAGTATCCCCAGAAACACCCAATATGTATATATGCATATATATATCAGGCTCATCCGCTGTTGTTCTCCAATCAACGCTTGCACCGTGCCGGCGAATGATTGAACCGCAAGTAACGCGAGCAATATCCCCCACCGCTTCCGATCGCGGAAGCTGAGCGCGACCTGAACGACATGGCCGCGGCTCAGCGAACCTTGCTAACGACTTCCGGCGTCGCCGGCGGTTCGCAGAGGGACGTCGCCTACTGCCTCCGAGACCGTCGCGTGCCTCCGATTTCCGGGATTGCATGTGTCGGCAGCAGAGGCTCCTTGCATGGGGCGATCGATGGCCCCCGAACGGCCAGTCTCTAGACTCCGTTTCCCCTCACAATGGACCACAGAGGCCGCTGTGAGCCACCGGAACCAATCCAATGCCAAGTGAGTGTCACGTGCCCTTCGGAAAGGCGCGCAGTGACGTGTGAGGCGTTGAGTCACGTGACACGTTCACAACGCTGGATTGGTTCGGGTGGCTGGTGGCGTCCGCTGTAGACCGTGGTAAGGAGAAACTGTGTAGTACATTCTCCGTTCTTTCTTACGCTGACAGTGCGGTGATAGCAAGGCGCTCGCCGGTCCAGTCATTCCACCACCTTTCGTCACGTGATCACCCTCCCACCCGTACCCACCAGCACCCCGCAGAACAATCGAAGCCCGTGCACTAGAAATATGACGTCATAACAGACAGAGATTGGACAGGAGTGCTACGTCAGCTGATCGGCCATGTCTCGTGTCCAGTCAACGCGTAGAAGGAGGGTCGGCATCAGGCTCGGGCCCACTTGCTCCAGTTGCCGAGTCTTGTCGCCATCCTCCACGTTCTACGGAGGTAGAAGCTATTTTCCCAGGCCTGTACTCACACGCGGAGTGTGGGGTCGGGTGATCAAAGGAAGGCGGCTGATTTGTCCGGCGAGCGCGTAGCTCCCGCCGCACTGTCTGCTTGAGGTTGGTCGGATCTATGGTAGAGCTCGCTGCGGTGTATCGGTCGGAGCTCCCTGTCTTGACCTCGCCCTCCTCCGCGCCGTTCCCAAAGTCGTTCCCGGGCGACTCTTTCACGAGTCGGGGGCGAGTTTCGGGGGCGTTAATCTTGCGGCGCGTACGCTTTGGCTGCCCGAACCAGGCGCCCTGACCCGTGGCCGAACTGTAGGCGGGGCGAGAGCACGCCGAAAGGGGCTCTTTTGGACGTTCGTGTGGCGTTCGCCGAGTCGCCTTCGCGCAGGGCTGCTGCTTGGCTGGCATTGTTCGCCTCTGCTGGGAATTCTTAGCGCCGCCTGAGAGAGCACTAGGTAATTAGGAACGTGTCACCGACATAGCGGCCTAGAGTGCGGTCTCGTGTGCTTTGGGAGTTTCTTGGAAGAATGTAACTTAGCCGGAGGTGAATGCTAGTCGAACATTGCTTTCAGGCTGAACGCTTTGCTTACATAAGAATGATCGTACAGTATAGTATCTCGCTGTATTTTTTTATTCTCGTTGTGGGTCACTGAGCTAACTTTGCCTTCTACCAACACAACTGTTTTTTTTTGTATGTAACGAGTGCAATGTGATTACAAGCTATTACTCCAGTAAAGTACGTGGCCAGTGTCTTTCAGTAGAAATAAAATAGCAGCAAATAGGAAATGCAAGTAAGACGTAAAAATACTACTCGCAAATTCTCTTCTTCCTTTTTTTTTTTGGGGGGGGGGTATGTTGGTGTGTTTGTGTGTGTGTATGTTCTTTAAGTGCAAGGTCTTGACGAGTGATCCTGTAATAAGCCGAATATAATTATGCACCGATCACAGCCTTCGCAGCCGAGAAAAGGGCATATCTTTTATTTCGCATAACATATTTAGAGCTACTGCACAAATAAAGCAATAGATGCGACCTTTCTCCAACCCAGATCTCCGAAGTTGTGTGCGCTGTACTATGAAAGCAATAGGTCCCCACTCAGCGAAATTGCGTATTTGTACGATCGTTCACGGAAGGAAAGGCGTTATATATACGTAATGATACCCTCGTATTCGTGCTTTTGATAACGTTACGCTCTCAACTTGCGAGATGGTTCACACCACGCCGCGAAAAGGTGCTGTTGAAGGGCGAGGGTGCTGTAACACCAATTATAAAATTCAAGAATGCGAGAAAGCAGGGTGTCGTTCGATTAGGTCCCATTGTATACTAGAACAAAGAAAAAAAAAAACGAGGATAAATAAAAACGCTACGTAAAAACCTTAAAAACAAAATCATTGAAAGGAGAACTTGGAAGCAAGAGTTTACAAACGCAGCTGTTCTTGCGATTTAAAGATAAGAAACAAACTGATCGTGAAGCATCACGCCCCCGTTAACCGAGGGACGTGCGTGCTCATTTTGTAGCCGAGTCCATCGCCGTCATTGATTGGGCGCTTTACAAGAAACACTTTAAGGGGTCTTTCCCGATCTGGAAGCATTAACGATATTTCATATCGATGGCCTTTCTCCCGTCCCGTGCGCGGCATCGTCTTACTATATATGCAGACACGCGCTTCGAGAGTTATCGGTTTTCTCTTAGACACGCCTCGTTTGGGGCCCCACGCGTGGCCACGGCCTTTCCTTTTATATATTTCTCCTCCTTTTCCACTCCCTCACATACACACGAAAAGAAAATCCGAATATACAGAAAGAACACAGCACAATGGCATCGATCGAAGATGGGGAAAGTTACGTGTTTTCACGGGCGCCACGCGATAAAATGGTTCGGGCGGAGGTGTGATGAAAGAGTGTCGTTATTAGTACAGCGAGCGAGTCATTTGCGCAGGCGCTTGCTTAAATTACCGGAGGACGCGGAGGATGCTTTAGGCGGGCATGTTTTAAACCTTAAACTAAGACGATATACATGTCTGGCACACTTCACCGCAAAGAAAGATTTTGCTTTACTTCTGCACTACGTTACACAGAAGAAAAAAATTAACACGCGTTACCGTGGCGTTACTGTATTAAGATTTTCAAAGAATGCTCCTGGTGTTTTGACATTACGACCCTGCACGAGCACCACACTTAGAAATAATATATGTATAATGACACGTATGTAAAGAAAACGGACGGCAAGCTTACAAGTAAACAGGAGAAAATGTGTATAGCAAGTGCTTAGCAAAACGTTCGCTTGGACTACAAAAAAAAAATCCCCAGCACTTGATAAAAAAAAATCTAATTTACTTGTTTTAAAAGTATTTCTCTTTTTTTTACAATATGCGGTAGTATGCATGATTACTTTCAGATGTTGTCCTTGCGCCATAAAACATCAAATCATCATCATCTTTCAGAAACTTGTCTCATGCTGCTAAGTGCAGATAACTAACTTTGCAGAAGGTGGGCAATTTTATCTAGACTCCTTTCGAAAGTGTCACCTTTGTTGAAGCTGTAGAATCCCTGTACAATAGCGGA
>JAZHYW010057406.1:0-47494 GCA_037355805.1 Ixodes ricinus | reverse complement strand
TACGCATTGCACGAGGGCATATGCCAGCTCTGGCTTCGAGAGTAACGTTGCTGAAAGCTCACCAGAAAAGTTACGCTGGCTATTGTACAGCTGTCTTCGACATTTGGTCACGACGCCAGCTAGCATGAAAGTGCTTTGGTCCCATATTAGCAGTCTCGTTTTTAACATTTAAAATGCCAGTTCTGCGTTGTGATGAACATTAAACGCTTAGAAAGATAGGAAAGAGATGCCGAACGCCGGGTTGGCCAGTCTCCCAGGTTTGGGCTTCCATGAGCCATGAGTAAACAAATAACGTTACCGGTGCCAATAATCAACTCAACGATTTGCACAAAATAATAAAAGACGGAAGCAAGCGCCGCAGCATTGCAAACAGACGCTGCCACCAACTTCCTGGTTAATGAATAGACACAACACATTACCAGTTCGACGCTTAAGACGCTGACGAACATTGTTTATCACATTGACTCATACTGCCGCAGCATTAGCGCATCATCGGTTCGCTTCGAGCCGGTAAACAGAGCTCGTTATCGGCACGGCGTTTGGGGCGCATTCACGTCATCGCTCACTACCCGCACAGCGGTTTACTGGCACGCTTGTTGTTCATGGTTGCACGCGCAGTTTTGTACTCGCCGAGGTTGAGGCTCGCTGCAGGAGCAGTCTCTCCGCGGGAATCAACGGATTCATAGCGGTTCTTGTCGCGTTGATTGCGATCGACGGTTTTATACGCTGCAGCCGCTGCAGCGTGGCTGAGCCGCCAGGATTACCAGCAAATATATCAGTGGAAATGCCTGGGTTAAAACGCCATGCAGATTGCCGCGACATTTCATGAGTGGACGCCACTGGTCGATCTTCAGCTCTGAGGCAGAAATATTGCAGAGAATCACACTAGCTCACAAACACCAATACTATTACCTGGTTAGCCAACGAAGCTGAGTTAGGCCACGTTGCACCACCGCAGCACTGCATTATTAGTAATTGCCCACTGCATCAGCCATTTGTACTCCACGCAAGCCTGCGCCGCCGCTGCTACAAGAGATTGTCGAACTTTTCTTCAAAAAGTCTTCGCATTTGCCGAATTTCTGTCGGTCTGAAATTCCTGGCAGATTCCGGGTCCATCACTGTTTACACGCGACGCCATAACCGGTAGTCTCCGCATTAACAATTTGCGTTCAAGAAATGCAAAACCTTTCAGTGCACTTCCAGGCACCGAAGTTTACCGCGTCATATTACCGTCCGCGTGCTTCAATTTATTAATTTCTTTATTTCATTCTCACGCGATATCGACGCAAATAGCCTTCGCCGACGGCAGTTCAATCGCGGATTACGTTCACGGTTTGTCACGCGTGTTCATCTTCGACGGAATGACGCCTGCGCCAGATTCAAGGCGAGCCACCGTCTTCCACGCCTGCCCCAGCGCAATGCACGATGAATGCGCATTGCCTGTCGCGGTTTCAACAGGTCGTTCGCCGTTGCAGGGACAATTTCATGTCTGCCTCCGGCGTGTAGTTAATGCACGGGTGTTTACCCATTTTTGTTAACGGTTGCACGCAGTCATGGTTAGCGAAGAAATGCCGAGCGATCAACGTGCGCGAAAGAGTTATCTACTTGCCGAATACTTCGCATTAATAGCACGTTTATGCAGCGCTGTTGTACAGAGCCCGGCAAAGAAAATAGTGATTCGCTTACCCATGTACAGCTGTGCGCCAGTTACATTGACCCGTTTGTCCTTCGCCACTCATAATACCACAGCAAATATTGTTTGCGTTATCCTTCTGGGCATGCGCTTATATCTAACGCCGCCACGAACTCAGGCCGGGGGCGATGATGCAGGATGAGGACGAGCGATTTCGCTACGCTTTCGCCGCTACCAGCAGCACAGTAAATCTATAGACCTTCATTTTGTAGTTACAAATCGCGGATATGCCGACGCCATCGCTCATACGTTTCACTCGGGTTTCAAGGCATGCCTTGTTTCGTTTACTCCATGATACGACATTTGGGGCACAACCAACAGTGAGATTGAGCGATTTTCAACGACGCAGGGTTTTGAAGCCTAAATTATGGGCCTTTACTACTCCTTGTTGCATTCGATTTGTAGGTTGCGACATGGCATTGATTATGGTAGGCCAGAGTATTCACATCTACAGCGCCATACAGTTCTCAATAATCAGAGTCTAAGATTACGAATGTAGATCGACAGCTCATTAGTATCGCTGAATCGCCAGAATACGAACTCACAGTTTATCACGCTGTTTTCAGGCACTTAAATTCAGTAACTTCAGGACAAACGTGCATTAGGCAATGACGCTGAGACAATTGATATAAAATAGTGGTTCTTCAAGTTCTCTTTACCTAATACTTCACTGTAGTTTTGACATCGGTAGGGGAAATCTCCTTAAATCTGCCATGGCATTCGCTTACTATTCGCCTAACAAATTATTTTTAGTATTTAACGTTTGTTTACCAAGATAGCGATATGGTTAAATCTGCATTTGTTCAGAAATTTGTTAGGCACATTATGTGACCAAGCAGGAACAAATATTCTTTGTTTGAATATGATGTTTAAATTTCGCATACAGTCATCAAAAGTAAACTTATCGCCATCACAATTGACTCACAATATTATGTGACGCTCTTTTTTTGCCAGTAGTCTTCAGATCACTAACAAACAGTATACGTAAACGCTTAAGATGCGACGCCCCAAAATCACAAGCGTAAATGAAATAGAAACAACGTTATTTTCGCACATTATTTAGGCCAAGCATTGTGCTACCTGTAGAAGTAATACACTTATGTTGAAATAATTAGATCGCGACTGGTTGGTTTAAATACAATCACAACAGTTAATGACTGTCGGCCGGAGCGAAATAAGTATTCAACGTTTTACGCCGCGAAAAAAGATTGAGAACTCATACATGTAGTGTGATACATAACAACAACGCCGATGTTGACGCGTTGTCTCAGCTCAGATAAATACAAAGAATAGCCCTTCACAGTTTCCTGACATAATCAAAAGAAAGAGTTAACGCATTAAGAAGCAAGAACTTATTTCAGGAAATACGCATATCTACATACTGATTTCCGATTTAAATGCACGATATAATATACGCTGAGAATATCTATTAATTATTGCAACAAATTCAGATGTCAGCGAGTATCTTGACTCACAGCTGAAATTCTGTCGTCGCAGGATCGACGTAACTATTCGAAGGCTGTGCGGAAACGCCGATGAAAAATCATCACAAATACACGCATCTGCCAAGGCTGCCGAGGGGAGGAGCGTTCCATTGGGGCTGCCGCTGATGGCAGCCTACGTGAGGCGTTGATGAAAATGTCTATATTATTACTGCAACAGCTCTATTACATTGCCAGCGGAACATGGCTGCACCTGAGTATCGATAAAGGCCGTCACAGATACGTTTCACATTTCGTGCGTTCCAGACTGCAGCAGAAGCTGCCCAAGATCGGCGAAGAACAACCGACCTCTGTAACGTGAGCGGCATTGACATAGCATTAGTATCGGAAGTCAGCTGATTGAATGCGAGGCATGAGCACCGCCACGTTAGCGCAGCGCCGCGATTGGTGCTGCCGCCATCAACATATATCTTCATCAACAGGCATTCAGTGTCTGATGCTGTTTGGCACGCCGCATATTCGTGAATAGCGAGGCCGGTAGCGCTAATGACAATGGATAATGACACAAGCACGCAGCCTGCATAAGGAATCACTTCATTTTTTTAATACTGACCGAGGTCCTTAAACATGAGTATCAGCTCGTAGGCCCATAAAACAGGAACGGCGATACCTTCATGCTCCTCGCCATTGGGACACCAGGTGTTTTGGCCCTTCACCCGCAGGATACTGGTCCTCCTCGGCAAGATGATGACTCCCCGCAACAATTCTTCCTCGACGCGAAGATTCTCACGCATACGCCTTCCTCGTCTGGAAATGGTTCTTCAGCACACCGCCCACAGCCGTCGCAGCCAGCCTTGACGCTCAGCTCAGCGGATACCAGTCGACGAGCGCAATCGCCAACGAGTAAGCAGCTCAAGAGCATGCGGCGCAGCCGCACGGAGCATCGTGGCAATCTCCGGGCATCCTTCGGGCAGTTCTGCGCGCGGCGAAACGCCCGGCTACATCGCTCGGACGGACGAGGCTTTCGTCGCCCATGTTGCACGCCGGGCCCGGTCCGGCACAACAGGACGACACGGCCCAATTACAGCAGTCTCAACTGTACATGGTAATTTCGCTTCATTGCCGCATTTCGACATTTTGAATGGAGTCGGCGCAGATCAAGAAGTTCTGACTATCGGTGATGTAATGCTGGCAGGCCAAGACAAGGGCGGAGAAAACAACTTGCCCCACATACAGGTTACGCGCTAACTTGATATGACCCATTGCCATGCTTCTAGCTCGCTAAAAGGAATCGTTGCCACACTCAAGCCAAAGTGCAATTAAAAAAATGTCTATGTTTAGCGGAAACGAGTTGGTTGTAACATCTGTCTGCCAGAGGGAAGGAGCAATTAGCGGCTAGTAACCATGGGACCGCAGGATTGTAGTACGCTTCTGGTTACCTAGTGATACGTGGTCGCTTCCCGACGGCATACCAGTCCACTGTGGGTGTCTAGTCAACCCATTTTCTTTAACTTCAGGTTCATCGTCGACCATTCGATTTACCTCAATAGACTTGACCATGACTTGCAACAGTGTTTGCATCTGATAATAGCGATACTAGAAAATGAGAATTTTGTTATGCAAAGGGTCATTTGTTTTAAGGAATAGCCGCAATTAAAAGAGTCCACTCTAGTCAATGAAGAAGTTAATAACTTAATTTTTTGCAGTAATAATGTCAACTCAACCAGCACTATTCTTCATCACCATCCAATTCAAAGCCACCGGTTAAATTGCCGTGCATGCGCACACGTACGAACTCACAAGGTTCGTCGAACATTCCACTGGGTATGTTGAAAAATAACCTGGTCAACTAATCTCATTACTTATGACACCTGATCTCGTCATCTGTGACTGCATGCTGCGCTGTCACGCGGTCTCGTCGTCTGCCGCGGAGGGTATGTGTTAAGATGAACAGTCTAAGTATTCTTCGAGAGTAAACCTTCTTAAAAGCTATTGAGCTGCCTCCATTGTATTGTTTCCGTGTCTGTATCCCGGGGTGATTTTGCCGTCGTGCGTGAGTACTTTTGGTTATCATTGTCTATACTTGAGCTGTATAATACTCGTGCATGTGGTGCCTATAGTTTTTCTATTAATTCGCTTATTTCATTTTGTGATGGTGGGAAGTTTTCTATCGGTGCCGAGCGATAGTTCGACGACATCTGCCCACTGATACTGAAGTCTGCTCATGCTTGAAGAAGTTTTGTATCCATAATTGCGTTTGGCACTAGTTCGGTGCCTCCGCTTCCATAGGTAGCCTGTTTTCACCCCGTGTGCAGAAACTAAGGTTTTCTCCGCTTTTTTTTTTATTTTATCTAGGTATATGCTGAGTTCAGGTGGACAAACGATTGCAAGAAAATTTGATTTATGTGATGTATATCAAATTTTTTTATGATTTGGGATAGTTGCTCTAATATTTTTCGTTGAACAATTGTAGATTTCTAAGCGCCCAGTTGCTCAAAAAAATGTGAGAATGCTGTCGTCACACTCGCGCCTTGCTGCTCCAGAAACTACAGGATTATTCACATCTTCGTTTCCGCCAAAAGCGCGGATATACAAATTGCATGGAATGAGTTGTTAATGAGCCGAAAAGCAACACACGAGGCCACGGCTGTGTTGCATTCCGCCGCCGATTCACCAGCAGTTGAGTCATTCTCGGCGTACCCAGCCCACTCGCGTCAACGTTACCTTGCCAAATTTCTCCAGCTCATTGTTATGCGACTAACCTCGTGAGTCATCGCTGAAAAAAAAGAAACGCGACAAACAACCGTTGCAAACCACAAAAAAACGATACGCTGCGGCGGCCTTTTATCTTGTCGTTTGCTGCATCAGGGAAGAGCGCAGAACCAGCCACGACACTCTGAAGGGAGAGAGCGTTACGGCTTTGAAGCAGGGTGATCCAGACTCCGGTTTAAAGGTGCGGCTCTAATGATTTCGCTATCTCCCATTCTTTCTTGTATCGGGGTTCATTATCCGGCCAAATTGCCCTCCCAGAAGGGGGGAGGGGGGGTGACTACTTGCCGCCCCCTTCCCCTGGGATCTAGCCACTGCTTAAAGGAACACTAACACCCTGTCGCCCTTTTGCCTTACCACATCACAAAGCATCTTCCTTACGCGCCTTTATTTTGCCGTTTTTCCTCTCTCGTTTCCTTTGATTAGTGACGTCAAAAATCATGAAATTTGTGAAAGCGCTATTTGAACATTTAATCACGGCAATTGTATTAGGCCCTTCTCTTTGAAATCGAGTCCGGTGTGATGTCGTCTCCTTGATTAGAGAGCGGCAGAGGATGACAGAGCTTGAATAAACGAAGAAACCGGTTTTTTCCTCCGCCGGCGCCTTCCGTTTCTGCGCTAGTCAGACATTGCTTGAAGGGAGGCGTAAAGGATGTAGGGATCATGATTTTACCGATTGCGCGTCGCGGATTGTTCTTGGATTTAAATTGTTTTAATAAAAATTGAATTAGGTTCCGCATTTTTAGGTGGAATAACTTAAGAAATACCATCATTTTACAAAATATAATTTTGATGCGTCAGTGCCTCTGGTCTGGGTGCTATAATGGCCCACAAGAACAATGAATTTTGCTGATTATATCCTCAACTTTCCCGTGTCTAGTCATGCCTGGCAATTAACTTTGTGTTTGATGAGGTTTAGTGATTCCAGGCAAATTAATATTTGTTGCAAGGTATTTTTTTTGCCGGAATCCCCGGCTTCGGCTTGGACCAGGAAGGGTATATGGGCAAATGGATTGAGTGCACTTCAACCATCATTATAAATAGGTTCTAATTTGTCGTGCTGATGCGAACCTCCGAAGTCAAAAGAAAGAAAGAATCCGGCTTTGCGTATGGAGAAGAAAATAAGCTTATTCAGTCATCTGTACTGTTGTAGTTATTCTGGTTTACTACGACTCAAAATTGAAATGGAGTTATAAATAGAATTACTTGCCTATTCTCTCGCTAATTCAATTAAATAGCAATTATAGTAACACATATCTTTAGTGTATTTAAAGAGGTTTTGATTTTATTGATTTACTGTAGCGAGTCAATTTTCCATATGCTTCCATCATTTGAGGCACCTCCCGTAGTAGACCGTTACATAGTTAAGAAACTGATTTTTTGCGGTCAATAGTAGAAAATACCCCAAGAAGTTTTGTTCACGCGTACAAACTAGCGCCGAACATTCTCCGCCCAAAGGTAGCGCTAGAGGTCACAACTGTTTCTAGCTCCGATCTCGGCCTATTCAAAAGTTATAAGGATTTTCCGAAAATTTCAATGGGAATCGGTCTATCTTCGCCTGTCATTTTCTGCGCCTCCATGTATTTCCGAAAATTTCAAATGGCCGCCATTTCCTCTTATTGAACTTTTAGAAAATCACTTTATACTTTTGATTGCTCTGATCAAGAAATTGCATCTGGTTGTGACCTCTAGCGCTACCTTTGGGCGGAGAATGAGCGTTCGGCGATGCCTAGTTTATTTTTGCGGGTAAAATAACGTGTAAATTGTTTTGTGATTACCCTGTATGTTAAATACATTCGCCCACGCTGTAGAACGATGATGATCCTGCAGATGACAGGGCAAACATCGTTCCAGGGTACCAATGTTAATATCATTAAATGCGATAAAGACATTGTCATCTAAATATCTCCATTGTTTCAGGCATATAAAGAAAAAAATAAACTCCAGAGCTTCAGTTCTTAAAACATCTGTACCTACGCACTCCGGAAACCTATATTCCAACGAAGGGACTCAGTTAAGCGGCTCGAACGCTGTATTCTGCAGCGGCACGATCTCTTCAGCCGTTAGAGCCGAGACACACAAACAAATAAGTAGTTATGAAAAAGTGGTCATCGCATACTGCGTTTAGCTTTCCTCCTGCCGTCTCTGCGTCTTCACGACAAGGAATTAACACTTGTTCAGCTCTTTGGATGATTTCATCGTACCGCGTTCATCTGAACAACGGCAATGCGCAGATCGCCAGTACTGAACGGTCTTCAGTTCACGACGACATTAATCATCTCATCTTAATCTCCGAGAACAGTTGTCTCAGAGGGCGCATCAAAGGAAGGAGAAACGAAAAATGTCAGCCAGCACTGCGCCAATATGCAATGCCGCTGCCTTTCGTCTTCCTCATTCAGCCATATGCTCAGTATATCCCGCGTTACTGTATCATTAATAAACACCACTTACAAATTCAAGCATTGCCGTTGTAAATCGCCGTTCGATTGTGCCATTCGCCGAGCGAGGGATACCATACCTTGGTATTCCTTTGTGATAAAATATTCAGCATCTGTACGGCCGAGGTCGTGAAAGATCAGCATAAAATGAAATAAAATTTGGTTGGGGTATTGCCTAAGGTGTTAATAGTACAAATTTAATTTGTTTTTTGTCTCCAAAATCGGTAAGCCAATGTTTTCCTTTTAATTAAGGAATTTTATTTGCCACGAGTTATCAATAAATGCAGTATTGCGCCGCCACCATGCGCTTGAATTATTCGCGGGCTGCCATTGCTTACTGCAACCCAATGTTTCAGTGCACAATCACAATCTACAGGGACGCGCGCTAGCCGCCGCGGAAGTTAATACCTATTTCAGAGCTGCCTTTTTTGCAGATGTTTGACTACAGATGATGCCGTCCATTGGGGAGTCGTTCAATTCACGGACCCGTAGTGGGGTTGCTATAGTTCTAGCGGAGATTTTGCAGAAGTCAAGACAATGAGCAGGGTCGGTACGTATAGAGAGAGAAACATGTCACGTCACGCCGTATTTTCTAATCTCGGTCACTCTTTCTTCGATTCTCCGGCAGATAAGCAACGGTCTCTGGGAATTGAGACTGCTCTCCCATCCAATTCGCATGGATTGCCCTGACGTCATCTCTAGTTACCGTAAGTCACTAGCCTGCGTTCTCGAAGAACGCGGCATCCGCATGGAGGCCATTAATCCCAGCAGCGACAAGTGTTATCGCTTCTTCAGGCCGATGCCGCTGAAGCAGCTCTATGGTGGCCAGAAGGAAATCTGAGACAATAGGAAGCTCTCGCAGATCGTTTCCGCCTCCGGGCACATTTCGCACCTGCTATTTAGATGTCAATTTGCAGGCAAGGCTTAGCGCCGCCCGGTGAATCGCTTGTGGAGAATCCTCCTCTCCTCTCCTCTTCATCTTCGGTGATGCGAATTCGCTTGAGCAGCCTTCGAACTCCGAACGAATTTGCATCCTAATTGACGCGATGCCGGGAGGGACCAGCCTATTGGCCGCTCTACAAAACAAGTAATAGCACATCTTCGGGTGCAAGCTCATCTTTCCATGTACAGAGACGCCCGATTGAGATCGGATGCATGGCGCATTGTGCGACAGCCACTTCATTAGATCATCAATCAATGAATGGGGGCAAGCTACCGCCGATTTTGCCAGGATTTGATCAGCTCAGTCTGGAGTTATTCAAGTCCAAACTTTCTGCGAGTCTCTTTATTAGTACGTTCTTCTGCGCTAGAAAAAATTACGGTCCAACAGTACAAATTAGTATTACGACACTCACATTTGCGACAGGCAACGACACATTTAGCATATGACGTCTTTCGCAAATTCGCAGCGCGAGCGTTCGACGCAATGCGCTGTTAGTCGTGTGCTCTAACATGATTCATAAACGGATTCTGCCCTTCCTTTCGGTTCTGAAATATGCACAAGCAGTCTTCGGCAACTGAAATCGAAAGCAGCGGCCTGTCTTACCTTCGTCACTGGAACGCTTGGCGGTATTGCCGCCATCGAACTAGAGCAACACTCGAGTCCGAGAAATAGAATACAGTCCTGCCTGCTTCGGGCGTAGTCAAACATACTGATAATCAATATCACGTCAATATCCGCGTCGCAAACGAAATTCATCATCGTCAAGCTCGGAGGAGCGTACGAAAGCCGACGAAGTCATGCAGCTAGCGAGCGCGGCAGTCGACGTGAACTGTTCAACGTCAAAATACTGTGCAGGCGGGCGAAACTTTCTATTAACCAAATATCTGTCTACTGGTGATTGGAGCCTTTGAAATTCAGGCAGCACAATATGACCCATCCCATCGTCACCTTCCGCGTAAACCGAAGTCTCCACAATGATAGATGTCACTGTGTCCGAAGTGCCGCCTGGGAAGCCTCCGGGCCGGTTGGTACTACTTCTTCAATCTCGACTTCGCAGCGCAGGGCGTTATCCAGTCTCGTTATTCATCAGGCGTTCCCGCACGCTGAATCACTGTCACTTTCGCACACTTTCTTCTGGTTCTGCGGCGATGACAAGAAGGGGGGGGCGCCGCCCCCCTCTCCCAAACAGAGCGACCCCCCTCCTCTGACTTGGCACTGTCGGAAACGACACCAACAATGATGCTTTCGTACTTTATTATTGGAGAGCAGAAAGTCGCAGAAAGAGAACAAGATTGCAAGATAAGCCGAGCAGTCGAAGGGTGCGTTCTGGGTACAGAACGCACCTTCAACAAACAAGATGAGTAAATGGCTAGAGCAAACGAGCTGAAGTAGCCGGGCAGTGACAATGCTGGGTCGCACAAACAGATTCAGATTAATACATGAAACTGGAAGGACATGTTAAAAGAAAGAGGAGATCGTTAGTCCCCTGAATATCCAGGCAGACCAGTATCCACGGGATCAGTCCTGAAACAATGCCGATTGAACTCCCAAGAGAGCACAGCCGTGGACCACTTTCTGGAATGTCGAAAATAACAGTGTTCTTGTTCAGCCGCTCCGTGAAGATAGATATAGTCGACTAACAGGCCTCGACGTCAACAGAGCGCTTGCACGTAAAAATTTGAATTTCGTCAAAACGTAATTTGCGTCGTCTTTTCCAAAGAGCAAAGTGCAATCCTTTCAAAGATAGGGCCAAAGCTTGCCGCCAATGATTCCATGACTCAGCAGAGCGGCGGGGCGTGTTGGCGCGCATGTTGATAGATTGCGCTGCCCTTATCGAGACTGCTCGCGATGACTGTGATCTACTAAATCGGACACAATTGTAGTGCGCCTGGTTGAAAATACGGACAATAAAATCAGAACTTAAAGTTGCAAAAATGCGGTTGCATAATGAAAAGGTTTGCGCTGGCACGGATTTCGTCTTCGTAGTCAGTTCAAAGCGCCAAATACACATTCTCTGTTGCTCCCGAACGACACCGTCACCGCATCGCGTAGCAAAATCGCCATCGACTCTGTCGTCCTCGTTTGGAAACCGTCGTTGACTTCGGCAGCATTCTGTCCTATTTTCTCTTCAAGAGCTGGAGCATACTCTTACGAGAAAAAACAGGTCGAGCGGCCGAGTGCCGACAAAGAACCACTCTGTTTTGCAGGAATTTGGAAAGGACAAGTTGTTTTGTTGGTTAATCGGAATACTGTTACATGGAGTATTTATTTGATCTGCTAATACGTGCCGTTAGGTATTGTGTAGGGGCGTTCATAGAAGCATGCGCTCAGAGAACCCTTCAAAAGTATTACAACCATCGTCTTTTTCACTCGAATATTTCAAAGTCCATCAAAATGAAAACATCATCATCAAAATGGAAATCAGCTCGTTCCTGAGTGCATTCCATTCGGGTTTCCCCAACAAACATATCTTGCCGCCGTCTTAGAATGATTCCGTCTGAGATATGCAGACGGCTCCAGAATGTTATCTCAACACTCAAGCCCTCACGACATGGCCAGAAAAATAACTGCATCTCCGAAATTTATCCAGTTTCGGTTCTGCGGTTGCACTTTAATGCTCGATTTGAATTTGCCTAGTTATTTGCAAGAAGGCAGATTCAGATATATGAGGGAGCGGCATCTGACGTTCTGTTAGCAGCAGCAAAATACAGCAGATACTGTTAAGACATCACTTGAGAATGAAAAGGAGTGCATCTGTAAATGAGTTCATTAATATTAAGGATATATCTCTTCCAATTTCTAGACATATTTTCAAACAGTTTGAAAACAGTTGTTAAATAAGCATGGAATGAACATACTTAGGAAATACCTAGTCGGAGAAGGCTTCATTTACAATGCAGAAGAAATGGTTGAAAAGTAACATATGCTATTGATAAATCCTCTCATTCACACTGACAGCCGGTCTTTCAGTACTTTTTTAATGCCAGCAAGAATTACATACTGCTGGTCACGTCTGTCAATAAAACGTCTCATAAGCCTAATGAACCTACCAAACTCAAGACTCCCACATTATAAACTGCAAAAGACAACCACCCAAAATATAAAGGTTACGCAGTACTTGAAGGCATTGCTCGTATTTTGCAGCGAGACGGCCGCCGTCAAAGTGCCCGCCGCACTTCTATCGACAGCCGCACGGAAACTACTGCAACTGTCCTATCTATTCAAATATATATAGACTGCGTTTCACCAGATACCCAATTGTAGACAGACCCGTGGCCGGGTCTCCGGTTGTCCCATTTGCGCGCCTATCGTGCCACCAGGTCTACCACGGCATACCCGGCAGCGGCTGCGCCATTCCCATAAGTGAGAGGCGGCATGTCACGGCATTCCCGTCACGGAACGAGCTCGCGGCAGACATTTGTAATCAAGCCTTGTCAGGAGCAGAAACTCGTCCGTCTCAGGAAGCCGCACCGGCAATCCCAGCACGGCAAAGTTTTCTTTGGGGACTGACGCCGGACAAACTTCGAATGACCAGAAATCTAAAATGAGACACTGACGAAGCTCTGCTAAAAACAATTGGTAGCATGAAATACCTGCTGGTTTAGTTCGTTCCCAGTCCACAGGGCGCGATGTACAGGAATGCCTGGTGCCATGGTCTTTACTTCCGCTGCTAGATTTGGGTACCCAGCGGGGCCTGCGAACGTCTTCCAAAGCACGCCGTAGTGTCGCCAATGGATCGCGCCCGGTTTGGACTTCGAGGTCGGTTGCTCAACATGTCTCGATCGTTCTGTTCAATACGCGTTATACATTGTACGATGTCAAAATATGTCCGATAAGCCACGCAGGGAGAGGTCCCATCATTGAGGCTTTCCGAGGTCTGTGCTGAGATCCGTCGTTCTCGATCCTCTAGGCAGCAGTCCCCCAAGTCATCCACGGACCCACAGTCCGCACTGATCGCCCTTCTCCACAAGAGGGTTCAAAATCGTCGGACGTCTTCGCAGCTGTAGTGGCTCAGGAGTTCACTGCCTGCTGGTCTTCTGTCGAGCATCTGAGGAAAACGCGAAAATTTTGTTTTCCCCCACCGTGAGACCGCTTGTTGGGGCTCGTCCGTGAGTCTAGCCAAATCCGATTTACCAGTCAGGATCAACGACTCCACTTCACGGCGACTTGCCCCAGACGGTAAATAATCGCCGCAGAATACAGCGACAGTCTACGACACACCAGTAGCTAATGTTCACGTGGAAATAAGTTCGAACATGCCTGCAGATCCTTACGCAACAAGACCAGCAAATGTCTTCACGGGCAGCGTGACGTCGCCAAAAAGGAAGGTGGCGCAATAAAGTCTAGAGTCTTGCCCGTTGTCCTTACGCCGAAATATCTTCGCCTACGGTACTTACTGAGCATCACCAGCCGCAATGTCAAAAACATCGTTTCATTTGGTGGGGTGAAGTGTTTGAATGGTCGATTGGTGGTGTCGATAGAGGGCAGCGATGGATCATGACTTCACATAGATGATGGCTCCATTTGCATATTTATGGTGAGCATGAGACAGTCAGTCCGAGCGTACCCTCAATTGTTCTTCAGGCCGTTCCAGCATAAACATACAGAAACGGTAAATAGCGACTCAATCGTATTTACCATGGAGTAGCAATATTCAGATAGGTATGAACTTATCTTGTGGTGAGCCGGCTGCGTGAAATTTCACCATTTACAGGCAGAAATGTTTTGATATTTTTGTCTCGTTTCTTTGTTTGTTATTCTTTGCGTACCAGTTTGCCTTGCATTTGAAGAGGTATCAACTGACAGAATGAATACAAGGCGTTTTTTTCAGCGCCTGCTCACGCTTACATGTGCTCGTTGCCAGCGGGAGAGCAGGTTTTCAAAACTTGGATAATCATTTGCACCACGTTGTTTTTAATGGACCAGATTTTATTATCGGGTTTTAAAACTTGCCCCATCCTCTGTTTTTCCAAACGGATAATAAAAATCTGGTCCATTAAAAACTGCCCCTCTACATACGCAGTGAGTGCCAAACTCATTATCAAGTTTTGAAAACCACTGCTTTTCTCCTACACCTTATATCACACTCCTCGGTACTGGCAACGAGCGCATGCTGGAGGGCAGGCGCTGAAAAGAAACACCCTTGCTGTTCTCATTCTGTCAATGACTCCAGTTGGTGCCTCTTCCAAAAATGCAAACCTTTTGGTACGCAAAAAGAATAACAAGAAACAAAAGAAGCAGACAAAAGTATATCAAAACTTGTTTGTTCTTTACCCTTAGTAAATAGAGAAGGGTAATTTCACGCATGAGTGCCACAAAATAAGTTCATACTATCTGAATATTGCCTCCATGTTGCATGGGAAATAAAGTGCAATTGGAGAGAGTGCCTATTTACGTTTCTGTGTGTTTGTTTCTCTTTCTTGCAGGCAGCTGAAGAGACACTGAAGGAACATTATGAGGAGCGCTCGGACGAACCATTCTTTCATGCTCTCATAAAGTATATGCAAATGGGACCCATCGTCGTTATGGTGAGTCGCGATCCATCGCTGCTGTCTGTCGGTTCCTCCTGTCGGTTCGATTCAAGCGTACCCCATTCCCTTCCACCCCCACCAAATAAAGCAATGTTTTTGACATTGCTTTATTTGATTGACTCGCCTCAGAGAACAACTGGCTGCAGAACCGTACCAGATGCCAAACGAGAATATTTTCAGCATGGGACAACCCCAGGGCAGAACTTCCTAAACTTTGTGCCGCCACAGCTATTTTTAAGCGGCAGTCACGCTGCCCATACGTCGTACAGAAAGACACAATGTTTGCTGAGATGTGACAACAAAGAGATCTGCAAACGCATGTTCGGAGCTTGTTTGCACATGTGTACAGTTTGAACATGCCTGCAGATGGTGTCCGTAGACTGTCCTTGGAATGATGTACTGGCAGTGTTGCATGCATCGGGGAACTGAAGTCGCCGTAAATTGAAGAAAGTCAAAAGTCGTTAGTCTGACTGAATATAAATCGGATTTAATGCCTTCGGCCTCCTGCGGACGAGCCCCAACAAAGCGGTCTCGCGGTGGGAAGCAAAAAATGGCAACACCGTATTTCAGCGTTTTCTCCAAATGCACTCGCAACCAGAAACCAGCAAGAGCACATTGTGACTCCTGAGGCCACTATTACAGCTGCGAGGACGTTTGGTCCGACGATTTTCGAACCCTCTTGTGGAGAGATGGAGCGATCCCTAAATCAGCGCGGACCTTTGTGGGTCCGTGGACCACATTTTGGGGGACTGCTGCCCTAGAGGGATCGAAAGCGTGGATTCTCCTTTTAGATCCAGAAAAAGCCCTCAATGGTCCATGGGGACCTCTCCCTGCAGTTGGCGGGACTGTTTTGTGTGGTTGGCGACATGTTTTGTGAGTTCTCCGACGTTATCGTGACTCTTTTTGTGCGAAGGTGTGGGAAGGCAAGAACGTCATAAAGAGGACAAGGGACATGATTGGTGCAACCGACCCCCTCAAGTCCAAGCCGGGCACGATCCGTGGCGACTACGACGGCATTGTGCCGGGCAGGTCAGTAGGTGTTGGACCATGCTTTGGAAAGACGTTCGCACAGAGCGCTACAGGTACCCAAAATCTGCTTTAGGCGGAAAACAAAAATTACCATAGCACCAGACGTCCTATCAACATCACGCCCTAAACGTGGACGGCACCAAAACGGAAAGGCAATTCATGTAGAGTGTGGTATTTCCGCTCTTTTTACCAGAACCTTGTTTTTAGATTAAACTTCATCCAGTGGTCTTTCAATTTTTAAATTTCTGGTCATTCGAAGTTTGTCAACGTCGACGTCAGAACTAAGAGTCCCCGAGAAAACTTTGCAAAATTGTAGGATTGCCGATTGCGGCTACTGTGATAAGACAGAACCAGGGTCCTGTACTCCTGATAAGATCGCTTGATTATCATGTCTGCCACAGGGCTTCGTTCCGTGGCTGCAGAATACCGTGACACTTGCGCCGCTCGCCTCAACCTTCACCGCCTCTCACTATAGAGTGCGCGCGCCGAGCTTCACCGCTTTGCACCGGAGTGCTAGGAGCAGCGGCTGACCTGGTGGAGCGCCTGGGTTAGCACGATAGGCACGCAAATCGTGCTCAGAATTATTACGGGTCGGCCTTCTTTGTCCTAATTGTAAGTTAATCTCTAATTAAAAAAAAAGAGAGAAGAAAGCACGAGTCTATATATATATTTGAATAAATAAGACAGTTACGGTAGTTTCCGTGCAGCTGTCGATAGAAAGTGCAGCGAACTTTGACGTAACTCTGGTTCCTACGCCGCTAAAAAACAGTATCGCCTTCAAAGTACGCATGTAGCCTTTTACACTATTTTTGGGTGGTTGTTTTTGCAGTTTATAATATTAGAGTCTTGAGTTTGGTAGGTTCATTAAACTTATGAGACGCGTTTTTATTGGTAGACGTGTTAGCGAATATGCTAATTCTTGCTGGCATTAAAAAAAAAATTATATTTACAGGCCAGAAACTGTCAAGTGTGAATAGGAGAGGGAGAGAGGATTTATCCCAATGCGCTATGATTCACTTTTCAACCATTTTTTAATACCCATTGTAAATGAAGCCTTCTCCGACTAGAGCCTTATTTCACAAAGCGTGTTCATTTTATGCTTTATTTATGCTTATCGCAAACGGTGGTAAGTAATATTCTAAAGTATCAAAGAGGAACCCTTGATCACTATCATTAATGAACTCATTTACGAGATGCACTCGCTTTTTCATTCTCAAGTGATGTGCTAACAGATGTTGGCATCTGCTCCAAAAGCGTCAGTGGCTGCTCCAAACCAATATTTTGCTTGCTACAGAACCTGCTACAAAACGTCAAATGCCGCTTCCATCACTGTATCTGAGATCTGCCTCATTGTTACCTTGCAAATAACTTAGAGCGAATTCAAAATCAGGCATTAAGGTTTGTCACAGGTGATTATAGCCCATACTCAAGTTGCACAGAAGTGAAGACCAGACTGGATTCGGACCTTCTTAAATTTCGGAGAGGGTGTTTGCGGTTAAAATTTTTTCTACAATACATGTCATGGGGGAGACAGGTGTTGAAAAGGGTCTTCACATTCTGGAACCGCGTCATGTATCCTCAAGGCGGAATCATTCTAAGACAGCAACGGAGTATCGCTATCATGTAGTGACTGTTCTTATTAAATTTTTGTTGAAACCGCCCGGGAGTGGAATGCACTTCCAGAACAACTGATTTCCGTTTTGATAATGATGTTTTCATTTTGATGGACTGCAGAGAAGTATTCGGAGTGAAAAAAAGGTCTTGATGGTTGCTTGTACTTTTGAAGGGTTCTCTGAGCGCATGCTTTTTTATGAACACCCCTACACAATGCCTAACGGCGCAGCAGGTATCTGTGTAGATCAATAAATAAATTAATACTCCATGTAGCAATTGTTCGATTAACCAGTAACACGCTAAAAACAACTTGTCCTTTCCAAATTCCTGCAAAAAAATTAAGTGGTTCTTTGTCAGCATACCTGAAGCCCTCAGCCGCTTTCGACAGTTCCTGTTTTTTTTCTCGTAAAATTGCCAAGCGTAGCTCCATTTCTTGAAGAAAAAAATAGGACCAAAATACTTGCCAGGGTCAACGGCGGACGGCGAGACGACGAAGTCGAGTGGCGGGGTGCGCTTGCTGCACGCATTGATAGACGGTGTCGTTCGGAGCAGCGTTGGAAGGTGTAGCCGACCGGCGAATAAAAGCAGACGACACGAAGACAAAATCCGTTGCCAGCAAAAACGCTCATTATGCAACCGCATTTTTTTTTTAACTTTAAGTTCTGATTTTATTGTCCGTATATTGCTTTCCAACCAAAGGCACACTACAAGAAGATTATGTCCATTTGAGTAGATCACAGTCATCACCGTGACAGTCTCGATAAGGACGTAGCGCCATCTATCAACATACGCGCCAAACGCGCCCCGCCGCTCTACTCAGTCGCCGTCCGTTGTTGGCTCTGGCAAGCTTTTTGGCCTATCTTTACAGAAAAAAGTTACGCTTTGTAATTTTACAAGAAAAAAAACGACCTGCAAATTACCGTTTTGACGAAAAATTTAAATTTTTACGTGCAAGCGCCGATTTTTACGGCCCATTTTAGATCGAGCCTGTTTATTCCAGTCGACCTATATATCTTCACGAACGATGGGAGCAAAAAACCTTGTTACATTTTCGACATTCCAGAAAAGTGGTCCCCGGCATGTGACTCTCTTGAGAGTTCCAAGCGAGAAATCGAGCTGTGGTTCGAAAAGGCGGAACTGATCCCGTGGATGCAGTGCCTAGACGACTGGATATTCAGGAGAACTAGCGATCTCCTCTTTCTTTTTAACATGTCCTTCCAGTTTCGTCTTATTAATCTGAATCTGTTTGTTGCATTTTTGACATTGGTCACTGCCCGGCTTTACTCATCTCGTTTTGCTTTTTTTTTCTAGCCATTTACTCATCTTGTTTGTTGAGGATGCGTTCTGTACAGAACGCACCCTTCATTTTACTCGGCTTTATCTTGCATCTTGCTGTCTTTCTGCGACTTTTCTGCTCTCAATAATAAAGAGGTACAGAAACATCATTGTTGGTGTCGTTTCCATTTAGTGCCAAGTCCGAGAAGGGGGAGAAGGGGGGTCGACTTTGTTTGGGGAAGGGGGGGGGCGGCCGCCCTGGTCACCCCCCCCCTCCCCTTCGATCCGCCACTGGGGCCAGAAGGAAAAGGTGTGACGACCGTGCTTGCGAAAGTGACTCAGTGATTCAGCGTGCGGGGCTGTTGTGGGTTATGGCGGGGCGGAGAGCCGTCGATAGCTGGATAGCAGCGCCACCTGCACTGCAGGGAATAGAAGGTAGAAAGAAGTAGTACCAACCGGCGGAAACTTCGAGCGACTTCCGGTTTGCTAATTGAGCGCCATCTCTTATCCGTTGGTAATCTATTAAGAACTTCCGGTTTACGCCGGAAAATTTATTTAATGGGATGAGATACATATTATTGTTGCTGCTTACAGATTTCAAAAATTATCCTGGTAAGGTGAAACAAATATTTTGGTTAGCTAAAGTTTCGCCCTCATACTTTGTTCTCATTGGTCGGTTGTTTTTTGTATTTTGACCGTTGAGAACAGTTCCGCGTCGGCTGCCGCGCTCGCGGCTGCGTCGGCTGCGTCGGCTGCTCGACGGCGCCTTTGCCAGCGGTGCGGTGGTGGATTTCGTTTGCGGCAGCGGACAGTGGCGTTGACCTGTTGGTTATCGGTATATTTCGTCTACCAGTACGCCCAGCAAACGGAACCTTGTCTATTGCTCAACTCAGTGGTGCTCTAATTCCGGTGGCAACAGCTCTGCCAAGTTCTTTGGGTTCCCGAGTGACGAAAGGTAAAGACGGGCTGCGCTGCTTTTGGTTATACAGTTTCGGATTGCCGAAAACTTGCTTGTGCATGTTTCATTACGGTAGAGTTATTGTAGAAGGCCAGAAGGGACAGGAGCGTTTATGTTAAGATGAGAGGTGTGGGGGATCGGTGTTAGAGCACCGCAGCTTGGTAGCACGTGCGTGGAGCAGCTCGCGCTGCAGAAGGAACCTGCGAAAGACCGTGGCGATCGCATCACTGTCGCTGAATACTGCAAAGTTAAATGTGTCGTTGCTGTGAATACTTAAATAGTAGTGTCGTGTAGATTTTGTTACTTTGTTGTACCGTGAAGTAACTTTTTTTTTTCTGTATAGAGAACGTACCTAATAAAAAGAGAACTCGCAAAAGAAGTTTGGACTTGTGCTCAGACTGGTGATGTGCGCCCATCCTAAGCCGCGAAATATGAGCGGCCGGGCGCACTTTGCATTCATTGATTGACGATCTAATGAGAAGTGGCTGTCACTGAACATGCACTGTCGCCGAGCCGATCTCAATCGAGCGACGCAAAGTCAAGTGCAATTGTTTCGGAAGCGTGGGACATTCGCAGAAAAAGGTAAACACACTTTTTTAATAAAAAAGATATTGCTATTACTTTGTTTTGTAGAAGAACGAGACGGCGGCAATGGGAACAGTTCCCTCTTCCCTCAACATCAGCGACAATAGGATGCAAATTCGTTCGGAGTTCGAAGGCTGCTCCGAACTCCGAACGAACTCGCATCCTCTTGTCGCCGAGAGTGAGAGAGAGAGAGGGAGAGGAGGCACAACACTTCGTCCACCCTCCCCCATAACCAAGCGATTGCCATGACGACGGCGCACGGTTTGTTTTGTTTATTTCTTATTGTTTTTGGAGAAACCCAACGCCCGTTAGGAGAGATTTGGCGCTGCCGTCTGCAATTGGAGTCCCAATGGGAGGTATAGGAAGATTCCGCCGGTTGGTAGTACATCGAAGGGCTTCACAAGCCCACCATAGCTTCACTACAACCTCTGTCTTCATTGCATTGAGCTCCATGTGCCGTGCCAGGACTTTCGTTGTGGCGAACGAGGAAATATTCATCGTGCGGCACTTTACGATTGTGATCGACGGTGAAGACACTTTATTCTTTATAGTTCACCGCGTGGAGGACTGCCGTCGCGGCGCTGCCTCGGGGATATCGATGCTAAGGCTGCGTGCTGAACGTCCTTGCCATTTTCTCCCACTATACGAAGCGAGCGATTGGAAACTTTTCGTAAACCGCTTCCCACCTGAGCTACGCTCTCCGCAACCAAGACGCCACTACCGCGCATGCGCGGCGCTAGCCTTGCCTGCAGAGTGACGCATCTCGTAGCGGGTTGCGGAGAATGTTGCGGGAGAGCGGAAACGATCTACGAAAACTCCCTATTGTCTCAATTCCCCTTCTAGCCCACCATAAAAGAGCTATTAACCTTTCCAGCGGCAGTCTCGAAAGAAGCGATGTACAGTCGCTGCGGGAGTTAATAGCTCCACGCGAGTGCGCGTTTATTTCCGAGGAGCACTTGACTGGTGACTTGCGATAAAACTAGAGATGACGTCAGGGCGAGTCCATGCGGAGTGGATGGGGAAGCAGTCTCAATTCAAGGGAACCGTTGCTATCTGCGTGCGGGTGAGCTTAAGTCGAATGAAAAGGGAAGATGATTCTGCGAAGTTAGAAAATACGACGTGACGTGACGTGTTTCCTTCTCTCTTCCCAAACTGCCGGCTCATTCCTGCTCGGCAATCTTGACTTCTGCAAAATCGTCTTCCGTTTTCATTCAAACTATGCTGAGCCCCACGCAGATAACAACGGTTCCGTTGAATTGAGACGACTTCCCCCGTCCACTCCGCATGGACTCGCCCTGACGTCATCTGTAGTTCTATCGCAAGCCACCAGTCAAGCGCCCCTCGGAAAAAACGCGCGCTCGCGTGGAGCTATTAACTCCCGCGGCGACTGTACAGTGCGCGTCCCTGGTTTTCAGGGTGTAGGTCTGTGTTGACTGCGCTGGGCTGTGGGTTTCCTGGTCAGTAAGCTGTGGCAGCCTGCGCAGGCGCAATTCAGGACACATGGTGGCGGCACAATTGCTGCATTTTATTGTGTCTTTCGTGTTTTATGGCAAATAAAATTCCTTGAGAATTAAAAAAGAAAAAGCATTGTACCATTTTTGGGAACAAAAACAAATTAAAGCTATTTTTGGAGAGTCCGTGCGCGACAGAGCAAATGCAACCAAAATTTTTATTTCATTTTATGCTGATCTTTTACGACGCCATACACTCGGCCGTTGCAATTTACGAAGGTCTTTATTATCAAAAATATTTTATCACAAAAGATAGCCAAAAGACATGGATATCCCTCCGCTCGCAACACGAAATTCAAGTCTCTTTAATCGAACAACATTTTGTAACAATGCTTGAATTTGGGATAGTTGGTTTGACATTATGAGGTAGATACTGTGCTGCAGAGAGTTATACTGAACATATGAACAATGAGATGATATGGTAGACAGAAAAGAACATGACGTACATGTGAAAGCGCAGATTAACAACTGTTTATTTTTCGTTTCTCCTTCCTTTGTGCACCCTCATTTTGAAGGATGAAGATTGCTGATAATTCTCGGAGATAAAGACTGGATGATTAGTGTCGTCGTGGGCAAGAGACCGTTCCGGAATTATGTGGTGCCCCCAGCGTCTGCTTTACACATTGTGACGTTCAGATGTACGGTACGTGAAATCATCCAAAAAGCGAAGACGAAGTTGACGTTGGTTCAGCAGTTCGTGATTTCAGAACGCAGAGACGGCAGGAGGAAAGCTAAACACAGTATGCGATGACCTTTTTTTTTTCCTGCTTCGCTTTATTTGTTTGTGTGGTCTCAGCTCCTAATGACGAGAAAGAATGAATCGTGCCGCTACCAGGATATACGAAGCGTTCGAGCCGGCACGAGCGTACATCCAAACAGCCCCCCAATTCCCTTCGTTGAAAGGTCTCATGGAATTTTCCGGAGGTCTATCGTAGACACAGGTGTTTTAGGAAACTGAGAAATTCTGGAGTTTTGGATGACGATTACATGTATATGTACCTGAGAAATTGTGGAGATGACTGGGATGACCAATGTCTTTTGTCATTTGTAGACATTTGGTATCGATGATGTGTGTGTCTATGCTGTTGGTACCCTGGAGCTGATGTTTGCCCTGTCATGCTGCGGGATCTCTTTAAGCAGTTCTACAGCGTGGGCGAAATGTATTTAACATACAGGGTGTCACAAAAACAAATTTACACGTTCTTTTTACCGCAAAAATAAACTAGGCATCGCCGAACGCTCATTCTCCGCCCAAAGGTAGCGCTAGAGGTCACAACCAGATGCCAAAGTTTCAGCCCGATCCGAGAACTTAATCAAAAGTTATAAGTGATTTTCTAAAAAGTTCAATAAGAAAATGGCGGCCGACGGAGTTTTCGAATACATGGGGCTCTATGGCACCAGAAACCCAAAACGGGCGAAAATGGGCTCAATTTTCCCATTGAAATTTTCAGAAAATCACTTATAGCTTTTGAATAAGGTATCGGATCGGGCTAAAACTTTGACATCTGGTTGTGACTTCTAGCGCTACCTTTGGGCGGAGAATGAGCGTTCGGCGTTGCCTAGTTTATTTTTGCGGTGAGCAAAACTGTAAATTTTTTGTGACACCCTATACTTTAAATTGACCGCAAAAATCGGTTTCTTAACTTATCGCGCTGGGATCTACTACAGAGGTGCCTCAAATTGGTGGAAGCTTTTGCTAAAATTGTGGAAAAATTGACTCGCCTGAGTAAATCAATAAAAATCAAAAACTATGCTTTCGCTATACTTTGCATGTACACTAAAAATATGTGTTACTGTGGTGCTTATTTGGGCCAATTGAAGCGAAGAATAGGTAAGCCAATTCTATTTTCTTTCCATTTCCCAAATTTTTAGTCGTAGTAAACGCCAGAATAGCCCACAACGATTTTCTGATGATTTGGAGATAAAAGGCTTAGCCATAATTTCTCCATACACAAAACCAGTTCTTATTTTCTTTCTTTTGACTCCGGAGGTTTTATGTATACATACTTCGAGCATCTCAAGTAAATCCCAGCGCGTTAAGTTAAGAAACCTATTTATGTGATCAGTTTGAAGTGCACTCAATCCATTTTGCCCATGCTGTATTTCTTTTCAGTTCAAACTTATTGGGGGTTCAGTGCTTTCTGCCTGCTCGTCTCAATTGGACGCCTGGGTCACTAAACTCATCAAACACAAAGTTGGTGCCGAAGTTCGCGGAGCGTGCTGACTGGACTTTGGGAAAAGTTGAGGCCAAAATCGCTTCGGAATCGAGGCAAAGATTGAACTTCGTGATTCTTGTGGAGCCATGCGCGGTGTACCAACAGCACCCAGATCTTAAAGAGGCACTGACACATCAAAATTATATTTTTTTTATTACCCGAAATGATTGAAAATGATGCCGGGACATTACCCTAAAAATGCGGAACTTGGGAATTCAGTTTTTGTGAAGTAAAAAAAACAATTTCCAAATCCAGAATTTGAAGTTCCCGCGCGATGCGCGCCAGTGCGGTGACGTCATATATTGCGGAGTCCTGCGAGTCGACTTCCTTTTGCGCCTCCGCTCCGAAACGTGTCTCCGCGACCCGAAGCGAGGAGGTGAGGAGCGGGAGAGAAGGGCGCCGGCGGACGGGGAAAAACCGGTTTCTTCGTTTGATTCCTTGACTCACCGATCATCCTCTGCCATGTGCGTCGAGCGCCGCCAAGTTTTCCGAGGGAGGCTACAAATCCAGGAGGCGACATCACACCAGACTCTGATTTTTGGTATTTCAAAAAGAAGGGCCCTAGATGCATTCATGTTTTACGATTACCGTGATTAAATGTTATAAAAATGTCGCCTACGAAGCTTCTAAATTTCATGATTTTTGACGTCACTAATCAAAAGAAGCAAGGAGGAGAGAAGCGGGAGAAAAAAACAGCAAAAATAAAAAGGCGCGTAGGCAGATGCTTTTTTGTGATGTGGTTGCATCGTTTTAGGCCAAAAAAAAAAAAAAAAGAACGACCTTTGGGGTGTTAGTGTTCCTTTAAAGCAGTGGCGGATCCAAGGGGGAAGGGGGCAACGGGGGCGGCCGCCCCCCCCCCCCCCAAAACAAAGTCGACCCCCCCCTCCCCCTTCTAGGAGGGCAATTTGACATGGATGGACCCCCCGGTGCACAAAGAAGAATGGGAGATAGCATCATTACAAATTTTCTGCCCCCCCCTCCCCCCCAAACCGGAGTTCTGGATCCGCCCCTGCTTTAAAGCCGTAGCGCTTACCTCTCTCCCTTCAAGGAAGTGTCTGCACGAGTAGGCTGAACTGGTACTGCGCTTCTTCCCTTGATGCGGCGCAAACAAAAAAACAAAAGATAAAAAAACCGCCACAACGTCGTTTTTTTTTTGTGGTTTTTTTTAACGGTTGTTTGTCGCGTTTCTTTTTTCAACGACTGTTTTTAGCTACTCCTGCGGGTTGGGTCACGTAACAATGAGGCTGGAGGAATCAACGAGAACAACGTTAGACGCGAGTGGGCTTTTGGACGCCGAGGGTCGGAAGCTCAACTCTCGAGTGAGATCGAGCACAATTTTGGAATACAACACAACCGTGGCCTCGTGTGAATTTTGCTTTTCGATTGTCGGTGCTGTCATTCCGTACAGAGGTTGTATATCCGCGCTTTGGCGGGAAACAGGATGTGAAAGTGTCCATATTCGAGTTTCTGCAAGGCCAGGGGTGAGACACGTGAAACAGGTTTTGGAGCAATTTTTGGAGCATAAAAATCAGGATTTTGGAGCAGCTTAGGAGCGCGGAATTCTCGTTTTGGAGCAGCAGTTTATGCATTTTGGAGCAACTTTGAGGCCCAAAAGTCTACAATTTGGAGCATATTAGAAGCAGAAAATATTAGAGCAGCTTATCAGCATTTTAAATCATAAAAAAATTTGATATACATCACATAAATCAAATTTTTCTTTTTTAATCGTTACTTTTGTCCACCCTGGTTTCGATAAGGCATCAGCGCCGATACTCACCAAGATAAAATATAAAAGAAAAAAAAAAAACGGAGAAGGCAAACGCGAGTTTCATGCGCACACATGAGGACAGGAAACAGGCTTGCTGCAAAGTTGGGCGGGCACCAGGTGCCTCAAGCTTATACGAACTAGTGCCAAAGCGCAATTGTAGTGCAAAACTGTTTAAAGCAGTGATTCGAAAGCATGAACAGACCAGACATCGATTGGACGCCAGATATTGGTCGGACGCTCGTAGAAAGCACGTGCCGATAGGAAAAAAACTCCCCACCAAAGTGAGTCACAAAGTAAATAGCGAATTGGTAGAAAAACTATGAGCACCACATGCACGCTAAATACGAGTGTGTGACCGATTTACTCTATTGCTCAAGTACTGGAAGCACGTGTGTGATAACCAAAAGTACTCACGGCGACGGCGTCGTCCATTTTGACGGGATTACGGACACGAATAAACAATTACACAATGGAGGCGCTCAATAGCACTTTTAAGAAAAGGTTTACTCTCAAAACGAAAGAAATACTTAGGTTTGTTCATCTTGATAGCCTGTGCGCCTTACCTCCCGCGGCCAGACAGCGAGACCGCGTGACAGCACACTGTTAGCATGCAGTCACAAATGACAGCGGATAGTAGGGGTGTCGCAAACCGGCCGAGATTCGAGTTCGACCAGGTTCGACTTTTTCGAACCTTTTAGTGGAATGTTCGACGAACCTTGTATTGAGGTTCGACTCGTGTGCGCATGCGCGACAGGCAGGCCAGTTGGCTTTGGATTGGATGGTGATGGCTAAGGGATGAATTAAGGGCAGCGCTGGTTGGTTATTTCAGTTAATACACTACAAAAAATTAAGTTATTAACTTCTTCAGTGATTAGAATTGGTTTCTTTTAATTGCAACTGTTCATAAAATAAAATAACCCTTTGCATAAAAAAAAATTCTCCAAACCTAGACATGCTTGTATCAAGGTCTGGCCACACTGTCCACAAAGTCGAACCGGTCGAATCTGGTGAAAAGTTCGAAGGTTCGTCGAATCGGTTCGACCCAGTCGAACCCTGAAAGTTCGACCTAAAAATCCGGTTCGACAAAAGTTTGCGACACCCCTAGTGGATAGTACGAAAATCGGGAAACGACCACGTATCATAGGTATAGAAGCGTACTACAGCTGAAATCTACGGATCCCGCGGTTGCTTGCGCCACCCTGTACCTGTGCCGTGTACTTTACTACGACGAGATTGAATGTTGCCAACCAAGCTCTCGTTTCCCGCTAAATCTAGCGTTGCCGCAAACATTTTTTTTTTAGTTACTTTGGCGCAGTGTGGCGCAATTTCAACCGATTTCGCTTTTTTGGCGCAACTAGGCGCAGAAAATTGGGTCTGTATCAAAATGGCGCAGTTGGCGCACATGTCACACCCCTGCTGCCAGCAACAAAGGGGTGCTCCAGGACCAGCACTGCTCCACCCTTGGTCTTGGCCCACTCGCCCTCGGCAGCGGTTGCATCTCGATTTTGCGGGACCATTCCAAGGTCAGAACTTCTTGATCTGCTTCGACTCCCATTCAAAAATGTCCCGAAGTGTTCGTAATGGGCGCTACAACAGCAGAAGCCACCATGGCAAGTTGAGGGAACTGTTTAGTCGTTTTGGGCTACCAGATGTAATTGTGACCGACAATGGTCCTCTATTTATTGCGGACCAGTTTGAAACGTTTTTAAAGGAAAACGGCGTGCAACATGTGAAGACGGCAAACTATCATCCGTCCAGCAATGGGTTAGCGGAACGTTTTGTACGCACGCTCAAAGACGCTTACGAAAGGATGCCAAGGGTTAACCCCTAAACCTTAAGCTGGCCAGTTTCCTGCTCACGTACAGAAACACGCCACATGCGACCACGCTCCAGAGCCCAGCTGAGCTGCTACTAGGACGTCGATTGACGACACGCCTAAATCGACTGAAGCCATCCACTGAGCTGAACGTCCAAAAAGCCCAATACCGACAGCTGTGAGCTGGTGGTAAGCGAGAACACCATTTCCAGATTGGGAAGACGGTGTACGTGAAGAATCTTCGCCGAGGAGAGAATTGGTTGCAGGGAGTCATCATCTCTCGAGAAGGACCAGTATCCTACCGGGTGAGAGTTAAAACACCTGGTGGTACGTTTATTTGGCGAAGACACCTGGACCACCTCAGGGAGTGTGCGTCTACCGTTCCTGACATGGACTACGAGCTGATGCTTCCATGTTTGGGACCTCCTGATCGAGTGTCGTGAAGAGCTGGCAAGTGATTCCGCAGCTACGGAAGCGCACGTGTGTGTCAGTGCGCCAACTAGTGTAATTCAAGCACTACCACCATGCCAGCCTCAGCCTCACTATTCACAGATAATGCGGCGTGCCCCGAACTGGCATCAAGATTTTGAGATGTTATTTTTCAGCTAAGGTGAAGGAGTGTTGTATTGTTGGACTATTGACGACAGCACCAGTGCGCGCACGCTAACGTGGCCGGATTGCTCGTGCCTCGCATTCCATCAGCGGCCCGGCTGCTAATGCTGCATGTCTGTACCCTTCCGTTTTTAAGTCGGTTGTTCTTTCCCTTACGCCATTAAATATGCTTGAACTTTCTACTGCTCGGAGGTATCCTCAAAACACTACAGAATGTGAAAGCATTAATGTCCTATTGAACGGCCGCCGACGATATAGATACTTCAGGTGCAGCCATGTTCCTTGGCGCCGAGTATGTATAGAAGCGGCTACAGCGCTGCTTCTATAGACATTTTCATGCTCCTCCGCATGGGCGCTGCCATCTTGGAATCACGTGACGCGGCAGCCATTAGGTTGCTTCAAGTTGCTGCTCCGCTCTCCCCTCCGCGCCTTGGCGGATGCGTTGTATTTTTGGTTGTGACTGTGTTTTTCATCGCGTTTCACCGCGCTTTCTTGCCTTACTTCGGAAACTATAGTTCGATACGTCTACTCGACGACCAAGACATCGCGAGGGTCCAAAGGTCCTCATGACATCTGAGGTTTGTTTACTAATAGTGGCAAAATATTCTCAGTAAGAAGCGCGTATATTTATATCGTGCATTTAGGATCAGAAGGCGTCAAGGATTGTCAGCGCAAAGAGACTATCGGTATTTCCTGAAAGTGTCGTTCTTTGGATTGATAATATATCGTTAACTCTTTCTTTTGATTATGTCAGGAAACTCGCGGAGGACATTTAACTTGTATTTTATCTGAGGCTTCAAGGACTGGCACGTCAACATCGGGCGATTTGTTTGTTCATAATATCACACCTACATGTGTATGAGGTTCTCAATCTTTTTTTGCGACGTAAACATTCGGTTGGTCGGTTTACTTATGAAGTTTAAGAAATTGTATACCGAGCTCGCTCCCATTTCGGCAGTCATTTAACTGATTTATTGATTATGTTTAAATAACCAGTGCGATCCGCTTAATTTATTTCCACGCAAAGGTTGTGACTTCCCGCGTAAGAAACTGCCACAGACAACAGTAGCGAGTTTTAGAATAGTGTGCCCAAAAAATAACGTTGTTTCTATTTGCTAATTTAAAACGCGGTTTGGGTGGAACGTGCGCAATATTAACGCCGCTTTTTTTTTTTTTTTTTTTGCGCACATTGTTTTAATTTTTGTTAGTGTCTGAAGACTGCAATATTTGACGCAAAAAAAAAAAAAGAAGAAAAAGAGCCGTCTGCATAACAATTATTTGAGTCCAGGATTGTCGATGGCGAATAGAGGTTTACTTTTGGTGGCTGGTGACACCGAAATTTACAAAGCGAATCTGTTCAAACAAAGAAATATTTGTTCACACGGGTCTGTGAAGTGGTGCCTAGCGCTAGAATTATGGCCAATTTACGGAAGACAAATGCCAGATTTAATTTGACTGGCCTGTCACTTATATCATATCTTGAGTAAGCAAACGTTCGTATAAAAATAATTTATTTCCAAGGACGAATATTGCGAAATGCTACTTATGAGTACTTTAGCAGGGTTGATAATTTAAGGAATTTCCTACTCGGCCTGTCAAAACATAGTCGAGTATTGAATTAAAAAGAAAGAGGCTGAGGCGTTACTATTTGTTTATATCAATTATCTGCGCCATTACACAATACGTTTTTAGTCTGCGAAGTTCACTAAAGGTTGGGTGCCCACGAAGACCAAACAGCGAGTAGTAAACTCGCGAGTTCATCCATTCTGGCCGATTCAGCACATTGCTAATCAAGCTGTCGATATGCTTCTTTACATTCATGTCTTAGGCTCTTGATTCGTATGTTTCTCTGGAAACTGGTGTAATCGGGTACGGCTGTAGATGATGGTAATCTTCCTTGTACCTACCATAATCAATACCATAATCGCAACCTACCAAAATCAGATACAGCAAAGGAGTTAGTAAAAAAGCCCATAATTTAGGCTAAAATACACGTCGTTGTCCTCAAAGCGACTCAATACCACTGTTTCATTGGTTGTGTGCTACAAGAAAAATAATCGTATCATGAAATTAAGCAAAAACAATGTAAAACAGCAACGTAGCCGCGTTCACGTTGAAACCGAAATTAATTAAATTGAAGCAACCTAATGGCGCCGAGTGCGTCAGCGCCCTCTATCCGCCGGTGAGGCAACTACTAAAATGAAAAGGTCTATAGACTGCTGTGCTGCTGGGTGAGGCAGGCGGCGGGACGCGAAGTTCGGTGCGGCGCGTGCTGAAATCATGTGTCCTCTCGTCACCATCATCGCCCCAGCTGCGGGTTCCCGTTGACGACGTTAGACCTCAAAACGTAACATGCTTGAGGAAAAGGACATAGTAGCACCTAAAATGGCAATAACCTCTCCTGCTGTGGTAATTATGAAGTGAAGCTGAACGGAATAAGAGGAGACAAAACCTGAGGTCAATTATGGCAACGCACAGCTGTGCATGGTTAGCTCGAATATTCATAGCACAACTGCTTCGAATACTATTACAACAGCACTGCACTAGCGGTGCTATTGTGCAAGTATTAGAAGCAGGAAATCAAGGTAGCTTCTTTCCGCACATTGCACGATCTAAACAAACAAACAACACGCTAACCATGTTTTGCGTACACGGTTCGTTAACAAAGAAAATGGGTAGCACCCCGTCATTAACTACCGCCGAGAGCGAGGCAGTAGAGGAAGTTGTCCCTGCAACCGACGACGACCCTGTTGTTGAACACGACGAGGCGAAGAAAACACGTCGCCCTCCAAGCGTACGAACTCGAGGACTTCCCTTCTATGGCGTCAACGAGATGGAGCGTTCCCGTCGGTGCCCGACAGCGACAAGCGTCCGGGCTTTGGAGACGTGGAAGACGGTGGCATAGACGCCGAGATTCCAGGCGCAGGCGCCATCGAAGATTTCCGTCCAGAGCGGAGATGAGGTACACGTGACTGTCGTGACAGCCAATCACGATTGAGGGCTGCTCGCCGTCGACGAACACGGGCGACGAGAAGATTGGCACGTCGGTCGATGCGACCCATAACTTCGTGAAATGAAAAAGAAATAAAAAGAAATTAATAAAATTGAATTGAGAACACACGGGACGGGCTCTTGATTAGCACGGTAAACTCGGACCTGGAGGTGCACTAAAAAAAGGTTTTCGGTTTCTTCGGTGCACCTCCGAGGATTCTACGATCCACAAATTGTTAGTACGAGAACTTCGCTCGGATATAAACGTACGTGTAAATATTAGTGATGGACCGAATCTGCCGAACTTCAGATTCGGCAAAGTTCGGCAAATGCCGAACTTTTGAAGGAAAGTTCGGCAAAGATTCGGCAAAAATTCGGCAAATGTCTGCGCACGCGCGAGAACGCTACCGGGCCGTGGATTGCAAATGGACGCCGTGCAGTGGTGAGGTTATATCGTGCAGTGCACGGTGGTGCAGCGTAGTACAACCAACTCAAGCTCGTTGAGTACAACCAGTGGTTACGGCGAGGTGTGGAGTGAGTAGGCAACACGGTAATTGTGTTTGTGAGCGAGTGTGGTTCTCTTCAATATTTTCTGCCTCAAGAATAGAAGATCGACCAGTAATTTACGCAGTCCACTGCGCAAGTAAAAAATGATGCGGTACATTCTGCATGACGGGGTTTTAATTTGACATTTCCACTTGATATATTTGCTAGTATCCGGCGGCGCGCTCAGCTGCATACCGCGACTACGCGTATAAGAACTATCGTGCGAAGTCCAACCGCCGACCAAGGCCCGCTCGCACGGATCAAGTTTCGTTCACGGAGACTGCTGTTACCGCGGGCGCCTCCTCAGACTCACTCAACCTACGACGCAGCGTGCATCGCGCTGCGCCGTTCTGTTACGGTTTAAATAAACGCATTACCCTGAGTATGTGAAACCACTGATGCAACGAGGTAGTTGAAACATTGGCCGACAATTACTTTAAAGCACTCGTCGCAATTATAACAATTCTGTTTTCGGCTCAGAAGTAGTGTGTGCCGCTGCGCTGCGCACTCTGCGCGAGTGTGTGGGCCGCCCTTAATTTGCGAGTCCAATGGCCATATTTTGTCCTTCCTGTGTTCGTCCGCGTCTTAAACGTCGAACTGTTGTGTGTTGTGTCTATTCATTAACTCACGGAAAGTTGGTTGGCAGGCGCCTCAGCGTACGGGTTTGTAACCTTTCTGCCAGCCGCGCACGCTTCCCGTGTTTTATTATTTTGTGCAAATAAAGATTGATTGGTTGATTGATTGTTTTTTCAACCAGCGTTATTTCGCGATTTTCCTGTATCTTCATAAAACTAAACACAGAACTATATTGCTCGACGTTGCGCTTCCGACGTCTCTAACTTTCCCTATCTTTCTAAACGTTCGTGTTTGTCCTAACACCAGAAACTGGCATTTTAAACGTTAAAAACGAGACTTTGCTAATATGGGACGCATACTTTCATGCAAAGCTGACGTCAAGTGACTCAAATCGAAGAACATGCATATTTACAATAATAATATTAACTTTTCTGGTGAAGGCTCAGCAACCGTTGCATTCGTTTTCGCGCACAGAACGGTAAGTCTCAGAGAAAGCAAGAACGCAGCGTTATTGCCCTCATTTTAACACTGTACACACACATGCAGGCAGGGGCGGATGCCGGAATTTCCTGAGGAAAGGGTCAGGTGTTGGTCAGCGTACCATATGTTTAGGAACCCCCTCACCCTCTCCTTCGTTTTACGCCCTAAATTTTACACATACAGAAATCAAGAGGGGGGTCAGGACATCCGGACCCCCTCTCTAAATCCGCCCCTGCATGCAGGGTTGCGCTAATAATGCCTCGAAACCGAAACTCTCGTAGCGTGATTCGTGACTGCCACCCAACCTCGTTGTCACGCCACTTCTGCTAGAAGTCACTCTAAAATTGCCAGTAAACACATAAAAACGACATCGATACAATTATCTTGTATAATATCACCTTACTTAGCAATAACTGTGTCAATATGCATTACATGTTGCATTTAAGTTAAGAAAGAAACAACATAAAACCTTTTTTCGCCAGAAAAAACTAAATTTCAACGTAAGTCTGGTAACAATGTATTTTTGCCGAATCTTTGCCGAATCTCTTGAGAAATTCGGCAAAAGTTCGGCTTTGCCGAATCCCAAGATTCGAGCGCCGAACTTTCGATTCGGCAAAAGTTCGGCCCATCACTAGTAAATATTAGGTTTCAAAGAAAAATAAACTCTGAAAACACGGAACCCCAAGTGGTAACCAAGTAACACGAAGGTCTTAGCTGGTATTACCGTGCTTCCATCGGAGAGGTCCATGAGGTAGACTTTGCCTTCCACAGAACAGATGCAGAGGCCACGCCGAGACGCAGCGGGAGACGCAAAGACAGGTTTGCCAACGTCTCGCTTCCAAAGTATCTTCCCATTACCCTGCAACATTTAAAATATTTCAGAGGCAGAACAAACGAAATACCCTAGTCACTTTTTAAGCATCCCAAAAGCTAATTTCTTTGGAACATGGCCTCCTGGAATGTTGTGGAAGCTTGCTCACCGGACCTACGCAGACCACGGTCCCAACGAGCGATGCTGCATACACCTGCATTCCAATTCAAAAGGAAGCCTAAGTGATGTGTAAAGAAAACAGCTATCCAAAAAAGCTACACCTGCAAACCTGCACCTGGGCTTCCAGAAAATCAAACTATTCTACTCCGGTAGACCTCATGGTGAACCCTATGATGAACCACGGAGGATGCCACAAGCCACCGCAGCCGTTTTAATTAGTTCCAATGCTGTCAGACTATCACACGACCTCCGAGAGGACTGCATTGACACACATGGGGCACACGGTCACGTCATATGTTCACGGTGCCGGATTGGCCGTGGTGGCTCATAGTGCCTGCTGCAGTCCATCCTAAGATGAAACAGAGTATTGTCATCACCAGCAGTGAAAATGTTTAACGACGCAATCGCGAGGAAATTTTCAGCATGTGGACCGTTCCAGTACCATCGAGACAGTTCGAAATTTTGAAACTCTAGCAGCTCGCATCGAAAATATAAATTTTTAATTGACTAGACAGTGAGAAATGAGCAACAAATTAGTGGCACCATCCCGATGGAAACAACACTTATCTCCGACAGAGAGCACCACGCCTACGTATTTGTTTAACTTTACAATAAGTCAATCCGACCCACCCTTGCTCACAAAAGTAAAACTTTTATGTATAAAACAAATTTACCCATGCCACACTAAACATCCCATGTTAGGAGCTAAGCGTGGTTTCATAGACACCGTGGTCAGGCCATTGGGGGGATGTAACAATGTGATGCCGTCCAGGGGTTTCCCCAGGATTCTAATCAAGGGGGTGTCCCAATGGCTCGGGGGGGGGGGAAGGAGAGGGGATGCGAGGCGAGGCTAGATAAAATATAGAACTGGTTCTTTTTTAGTCCACTAGCTAAATTACAGACGTCTATTAACCAAATGCTCATACCCGTAATGTATGTTTCCCTTTCTCTATATATACACCTGAGAGGTGGTGTTTTCTACTTAATCTGAAAAAGAACTTTTTTTTCCTTTTTTTTTTTTTTTAGATTCAAGGGGTGTGTTTAGGAAAACTAGGGGGGCCTATACCCCCCTAGAGAGGAGGCTAGGTAAATCCCTGATGCCGTCGTCCTCAGGACTATATACCTCATACCTTTGACAACATACCAAACTCTGCTGTGTCGTAAGGTCTCCTAAGCTGCAAGGGAGTCAAGTTGGGGCTAGGTAAAATGTGGAGAGGATACAGGAAAGGAGGAGGCGGGAAAAAGGGAAAGTGAAAAGTGTACGTCGGTCTAAAAGAATGCATTCGAAACTTCTAGCCGTAAAATTACATTTTCAGGTACTTTTCTTTTCTTGTGTTGATTTTCTCGTTAAACAGCATATATCTAATATTTTGCTATAGCTGTTATTGTTAATAAATTGATCCATGACCCATCTACAGTCACCCCTCCCATTAATACCCGTGACACCCGTGAATGCAGTTTTTTTTTTATTTTTTTCATTTAAATACTTTTTAGTAGACATACTATCTTCCTTGCATTATGTTTTCTTTCTCCACCTGCCGAGCCAGGTACACAAGCTCCTGACGCTTAAAGAGGCACTCAAGTGGATTCTGAGATTGTCTATTTATGGCCATAACTCAACCTACAGATTTTGCCAGCATCCCAAAAAAAAAACCCCGAAATTACACTCATGGGCAGCCGATTTCCCTATTAAAAATCAAATCGAAGATTGTGACAAGCATCTCTTTCTGCGCCTTGGAGCGGACACCAGAGGACGCTGTCTGACAGCGTTTCCGAAACAATCATTTCTATATTACGTCTCCTGCACCCAGATTTTTGTCATTTTTGTCGAAATATGATGCGCAACGCACCTAGAAAGAGCAATAATAGTAACGTTCGGAATCTCCACATAATTAGCTATTTTCATTGGTCAAACTTTATGGAGGTGGTGGGGGCCCAAGGATGCACCCCCCCCCCCCCCTCCCCGAGGCAGAATAGGGACCTTGTATTTCTACTGTTGTGGCCATTTTTCTCGACTAAAGCCCAACAAACAATATGCCATCAAAAATGAGCTTCTACAAAAAGCACTTGAGTGCCCTTTTCAAGGGACACTGACACCCCCCCAAACATTTTTAAATGTTTTGCCAGAGGATTTATTATGGTGTCTGAAGACTACCCAATAAATATTTTTCTGCAGCGTCATATGTATCTTTTAACAAGGTAAAAAAACACACCTGCTCAAAACCGAAACTGGACTGGGCAGGAAGAAGAAATGTAAAGGAGGAGAGAGTTGCGGAAGTCACATGGCTACACTTGACTGCATTTCTTTCATTTTTCCTTTGTTTTACCGGCAGTGCGAAGCAGACGAAAGATGTGCACGTCTACTTTGCAGAAATACGGAAAAGTCGAGCACTTCAAGCATGAGGTTTGCACGTTTTTCAAGCTCTCACCACTTCGTATTCATAACACGAGCGATATCTATAGCCATGAGAAGGGAAGACGACTCGGCGACTTCTTTGTGCAAATCAGCTTGGTGGTCATACGGAATAAATCCCAATTGTTTTGACCGGTAAAAGATTTCTCTTTCAAAGCTAGACAGATTCGCCGATACTGCCTGAAGCAACCGTTTTGAAGTAGAGGGTCCCACGCCCGTCGTCCACCACCTTCGCTTAGTCCGCTTTGTTCAGCCGTCCAGCCCGCAACACCCCGATACGACACCGTGTTGAGAATTACGCAGAGAATGCACAGAGTGCTTCTAGTTCTGTATGCAACTTTCTTTTTTTTCAGTCTACATATTTGCAGCTTATTAGAAACCACAAAAAACGGGTACCATATTTTTTTCCATTCTTATTATTGGAGTGTGTGCTTCTGATGACCTACAACTTTTATAATTTGTGTGTGTGTCTAAACCATAAAGAATGGCACATGACGATAGACAAGAGAGTGAGCGCGTTTCGAAATGGCCAGTTCTCGATTGGCAGTTTTCGGGAGAAAAGAAAACAAATTTCGAGCCCCAAATTGCGTTTTGGGTAGTTGGGCACTCCTATGTCATGTACAAATAAAAACCTTGGCGAGCACAAATACCCTGTCAGTGTCCCTTTAAGCTGGCTCATTATCGTACGTTGTAAAACCTTGACAGCACCTGGTTCGGTGAATACGAAACTGCTGGAGACGCGAAGATGCTTCCGTCAGATGGACGTAGCTTCCAGAGTAACGCTCCGGTCTGCAACAGAAACGACACGGTCGTCAGACGGTCACCCACGCGCGACGACTCTTGCGATTCGGGAAAAGGCCACAAATATTTACCTCGAAATTGATGCAGTAAAGGTGCCTGTCGTGCGAACCACACAGAAGAGATCCGTCGGTCTTGTTGAGCGCGGGCGAGCACTTGACCTCGCCGTCGGTCCCAAAGGTCCATCGCCGTGCTCCGCTTGAGACCTCGATGCAGTAAATGTTGTGGTCATAACACCCTGTGAAGTACTGTTTCATAAATTGTCTGAAACTGAAGGGCCACTCAAAGCAAACAAGAATAATAACTAACACAATGTGCCTGCTGTGGTTTGTACACCGTTAACAAGTTTGTATAATTTCAGTTGTGGCAATGAGGTACTCTACGAAAACGTCATTTTAATGAAATGTTAGGTCATGTATGCTCACCAAAATTTTTACTGGAAACAGAATCCAGAGGGCCCCCATACCCAGCTTGAAGTAAAGTACTATAAATACAATGTACTTTCAAAGTAAAGTACAAGTATTTTAGCACAATCATTCATGATGCCCTTTCATTCCCCTATACTGTGATTTTTTAACTGGTATGCATTGCCCAGGGGTAATCAGGGGTGCATGACCTATTTTCAAAAACAGCGGCGAATATTTGATAAAGTCAAGTGGCCACAGAGTAATTAATTTCAGGAGTGGAGCCAAATTCAGAAGTCCCTTTTCTGAATTTGGCGCCGCTTGCACTGGATTGTTGCACCCAAGGGGGTTAAATGTACTAGAAGAGAGCATGACGTCATCCTCGTAGCTCCCGCAAGAAATCCTCTCATAGAGGACTGTCCTCTCCTTAATGAAAAAAACAGTGAGTGTGCAAACGAGCTGGTGATAATTAATCATAATGTGACACCCGAGATTAGGGTGCGAAAAAATTAAAGAACTCTCAAGTCGAAGGAAAAGACAAAAGATAATGCATCAAAACATTGTGACGTTATCCTCTGTTGTTTTCTTTTCTTCGACTTGAAAGTTTAATTTTTCCGCACCGCAGTCTAAGGTGCTACATTATGATTAATTATGCTGTCCTAATATTTTAAACCTCGTCACTTGCGCTGACCGACCGAGAAGTTGCGAGAGTTCAAGAAGGTACGGAAAAGTCGCCCCCAGAAGAAAGGGAGCGATGCGTCGTCTGCTCACGTTTGTGGTGAAAGTACAATATCCCACCCAGTATTTCTTTGGAGTGGACAAATATTCATATCGTGATAAAAATTTAACGAAATCAAATTTGGGGAATGTACTTTGAAGTCGGGAATTGTACTTTCCTCGGAAAGTACCACAAAAAATACTTTAAGTAAAGTACAAGTACATACTCAGAGAATGTACTTCAAGTAAAGTACAAGTTTCCTAAACCTACTTGAAGTAGTACTTTAAGTACAATGTATAGTACTCAACACTACAGAAAAGATATACACATTCACAGGATCCAAAATATATTTCGAGTTCTAGGCCATCTAGGCACATTTTCATTGTAGAAAGTAACTAACAGAATCCATAAAATGTAATTTTTATGGCCACTCAAAACACCAAATATGCAATGATTTAAAGAAACTGTGAGAGCGTTATCAAGAAGACTGACTCCCCGCAGCTATGCAAGGCGTGATTTCCCACAACTCCTACGCATCGGCGAGTATGTGAATGGTCCGAGTCGTTTGGGAACACCTTCTGGAGCAACCATAGTACATTTTGGAGCAGACAAAAAAACTTTTGGAGCACGAGCATATACGGCTAAACCTTGATTTAACCAAACCCGATTTTACGAATTTCCTGATTTAACGAACAAATTCGGATTCCCCGCATGCAACCTATGCCTGAAAAATGTCTTTCTGAATTTTACGAAGTTCCCAATTTAACTGAAATAATTAGCGGGTCCCGGTGACGTCGTTAAATCGAGGTTCAACTGTCATCTCGTTCTCGTTGAATTCAATGGTGAGCACTACATTAAGCTTCATATGGGCCTGTCCAATTAGATGACAATGCCTTCTCTTGCTTTCTTAACTCTGCACAATCACTTGTTAGCATCTATTGCACAGCAAGTCCAATATTTTAAAACACTCTGTTTGATCATGGTTTTAAAGAAGCAGATCGAACTTGCGCTCTGCATAGCTGTTTAGTGAAAGCACCTATGCAGAGCGCAAGTTCGTCTGTTTCTTGTGCAGAGAAGTTGCATTGACGTCAGAACGCCGAGCTCTGGTTGGCTCTGATCGGAAGGATGGTGGGTAGAACCTCAATGCTGGCTGCCTTGAAGTCTACCCACCATCCCTCCAATCAGAGCCAATCGCAGCTCGGCATTCTGACGTTACCGCAACCCCTACACAAGAAGCAGACAAACTTGCGCTCTGCATAGCCACAGACAGGATGAGAGAGTGGCAGGGAAGTCTTTTAGTTGTCCGGCCTCTAGTGCGAGCTTTCTGCCTTTGATCGATAACACTTCGATGCCTCGTGAGCTTTCAGCGCATGCTCAACCAAAGCAGGTGATGCGCACGTGCTGGAGACTGGGAACCTAAGAGAACCGAAGAGAACCGCCCTGTTGTTCCCAAGCTGTCAGTCACTAAAAGATTTTAGTTGAGTGTTGAGAACTAAAAAACCAAACCCAGAACCAAGAAAAAAGAAACAGGTCCACAAAGAAAAAGTAACTTTAGGGGAGGGAGTGGTCAATTCCCTGCAAAATTTTTAAATAATTTTCGATGAACGGTACCCAAAAACTGAACAGCTCAGAGCTGCCTTCTGACATTGGCGTGAATCGACACAATTAAGATAAAAAGAATGCAGCACCAAGAAATGGCGGCTAGAGCACGATATCGGGCACGGAAGACCCGAAACTTCTGCGGAATGTCGAGGACCCTCACCGAATGCGACGTAGCTGCCACACCTTGAAAGGCAGGCAGAGGACTCGATCCTGTCCGGTACCTGAAGCTCCCAACAGCAGCTTCCAGAGAAAACGTCGACAGCGCAGAAGCGACCCGAATGAGATCCCACGAGCGCCACGCAGTCTCCGCTGAAACAGCAACAAGACAGATTTGCCCTAAAATGTAAGGGGCCCGTTGGTAATGTGGTTGTGAGGCTGCGAAGAAATATATCATGGACACAAACATGCGTTTTTAAACATTCTTTTGTTCTTTGCAAGTTCTGACCAAGCACACAAGCCTGACTTAGCACAAAGCTCGTAGAGACTGCTGCGCTGTAGTCAGATGCAAAGATTTAAGAAAAAGTTGCTTGAAAAGTAGAAGTACTTGAATATTTGGAACCTTAATAATTTCCAATATAGTGTCTGCTGTTCGATTTAACTTGTGTGCACTTCTACTGTTCAAAGTATTCGAGTTTTTGAATATTCGAAAGTTATGAATAATGTCTTGAGATCTCTCCAATTTGTCGTGACAGACTTCACTGTTGTGCACCAGCGCTCTGGTGTCCACTCTTACTGCTTCGCATCGGCGCAAGTGTCAAGCTTCAGTGCTTTGCACCGGTGTGCTAGGAGAAACACAATGTCTCTGAGCATCTCAATCGGTTTAATGGTCTTGGAAATTTAGCTCACAATTGTAAATGAGCCTTCTTTGGTTGTAATTATAGCTAAACCTCTAATTTTAAAGGAGGGTAATAGGAAAGATAACTTCAAGCTATATTAAAATAAGATGGGTAGTCATTGTTTTGCTTGGCATATTACGCTATGCTTTACCCAACTCATTTTACCAGGGCATTTGTTGTCTTAATTCAAGTTATGTGAAATGTTTTCCATGCAATGAAACTGTTCCTATTTATGAGTATGCTTTCTACCGAAAGATTTCCAGCCATAATTTCTACAAGAACCCATGCCCAATTGCTAATGAAGATAAGAAAATAATATTGAAAAAACATCAATATATCTATTTGCAATGGAATTTTAATATTCATATTCAATTTGCAGTCAAAAATTTAATATTTGCACAGCTCTCTTAAAAAGCCAGCATGTCAAACATGGCACACATGACAGCTTCTTGATTTACATTCTACAGGGCAATCGTTTTAGAATACGTACATAGCCCCTAATACCTTTCTCGTAAGTTTTGTATGAGAGAAAGATGGCGAACGAGACTCAAAAGCAAAATCAAATGCTCAACGCTCAAACAGTGATAGGTCAATCTGCCTTTGAGGTAGGGCAAAACTTTCGTCATGCCGTAAGCGAGAAATTCTAGCCAGCGCAGTCTGACTGCTAATGTGGGCTGGATCGTGTGCAGTAGTGATCACTCACCCTTCATAACTCACGATGAGCGGAGAAGCATCGACGCACTTGGCGAGATCATGCTTCCATTTGAGTGTGAACTTTGCCGCACTTTCACCGGTGCTCAGACGTTGGACTCGACCGCAGCTTTGGGCGCACACGCAGTGGTGCCAGGAGTCGAGTCTCGAAACGCACGAGAAACAAGGGGCCGTTCTCACTGAACCGACCCGAGACATCACAGTTGTCGAGCTGTCACTAGCAGTCACCTGCTCCGAGGAAAGTTCAGGCCCTTCTAAACTGCGCTCGGCAGTTTCTCGCGCCGTGGCTGTTTGCTTGAGGTAAGCCGCAACGTCTGAAAACGTTCCGTTAAGAAGCTTGTCCACGAGAAGTGGCAAGCGGCAATCGAGTGCGAGCTCCATTTCCTGGGAGATGCGGACGGCTCCCAGTGAACTGCCGCCACCAAGGATGAAGGAGGACTGCGGAGAAATTGGGCTGCCCCTTGTCGCTTGCGGTGAGCTCCTGCGAAAAGTTTCAGGGGTTCCCCTATAGCACAGTCTGCAGAGTAGAAGAGATTAACATGAACTATTCAACATTCTCACGCTTTTCGTGCGCTCTATACGAGTCGTGAGTACAAGGTGCTAATCGACACTTGTCTATAATCGTGCTGCAGCGCCGGCTCTTTCCGGGGAGCGCTTCAGACTAGTGTCATTCGCGGAAGCTAAGCTGAGTCACGTGGTGCCACATGGAACGGCCCGCTCGAGGGGTGTCCTGCTCATTCTATCAGCTTGATAAGCCGATCAAAAGTAAAGTGCTTATGGTATATTTTTGTTTTTGATGACGACATTGTTGATACGCCTTCATGGTTTAGTTCGTTTATTGTTCGAGCTACATGATGTTTGTAAAAACGTGCGAGCAGTCTCTCCAGCGTCTCGCCGCCAGCTGACTAGAGTGCGGGCAGGACACACCTCGAGCGGGGCGCGTTCCATGTTGCACCACGTGACTAAGACTTAGTCTAGCTGGCAGAATGCCACCAGTCTAGCGCTCCTGGAGAGGCCGCACGCTCGTGCTGCAGACAAGTGTGATTAGCACTGTACTTCCTGCTGAGTAGCCTCAGTTATCGAGCCAGAATGAGTGCAAAGGCCGACCATCAAGAAGAAAGGAGGAACACTCTGCCTCAAGACGATCTTTTAGTTCGGTTCAAAGGAAGCGTGGAATACCACGGGCAGACTTTACCAATACGGCGAGAGTTGGATTTCGTAAAATAAGGCCGCAGAAGCATTGGACTGGGACGCTACGAACTCCAAAACATCAATCATACATCGATATCTCAAACAGATGGCCATACTTTTGGAAAAGAAGGGCACGATCAAGCGAGGGCTACGACGTCATTGCCCTCCTGGAATATTTGACAATGAGGGGAAACGGCCTCGCTTCTCTCCTTCTTGCTTCAGTTCACCAGCTCGACGGGACGTAGCGAGTAGGAGAGGAATGAAAATCGCTGACATGACTTCTTCGGCCTCGTCGACCGTTTTCAATTGCGCACTTCTTTTCCAAAAATATGGCGATCCGTTACAGATACTGCAGTATGACTGATGTTTTTGGGTTTTGCAGCGTCGCGCCTATCCGTCCAGCCTTGTTTTGTGAGCTCGAAATTTCAGTTAAGTATCTCTTTAAACACCGTGACCTCAAGTTACCTAAGCATTGCGTCACTTCATGTCCTCTAAGACCATGAACACTTGGGGGTCATTGCAGTGAAAAAGAAAAAGAAGAAGAAAGGCAACTCGTACAAGTGAAATACACACTGCCAATGTGGCGGGTCAGGTCCACGCAAACCACATGCACGAATTCTATGAGAACTCACAAAGAACTCCTTACGTTCCACAGTGTTGCAAGAAGCCGGCAACAAGCGACGGAATCGACGGATCCATCCAGCTTTCTCTGCCCCGTTCGTCTTCGTTTCCTTGCATACCTCAGCAGCGCTTTCACGTCCAGTTTGCCTGTGGAACGAAGAAAGATAAAACCATGCTCAACCTCTCTTTCAAAACTGATGCGCTCGTAATGCAGACAACTTCCAAGTTCACGCAACCGTAAAAGGTGCCTCAAAATCTGGCAGTCGAGAAGCGGCAACGCACCGTGGCTTGTTACGGGCAGGCCGTGATGTACTACAACGATCCGTAAAGGACACGTGCACTCCCTCTCGAGGTCAGTCTTCAGCGAAGTCAGCATTTCTTCGGCATTGATATTTGGAGGCAGCGTGACAAAGAAGAAGAGGGTCCCTTCCGACTTGGAGAAGTGGGCGTGGCAGCTTTGGACGACCGCCGAGTTGAGCAGCTTCCGCGACAGGAGAGCGGGGTTGACCTTGCGACCGTTGTACTTGAAGATCGAATCGCGCCTTCCGAGGAACGTCAGGTTTCCGCCAGACTTGCGGACAAGGTCGCCCGAGTTCCGCATTTGGCACTGCCCAACCTGCTGCCACGTCTCCTCGCCCACGAGACACCGTCGGTCGGTGCCACCTGCAGAAATGAAGCGTTGCAAATTGAATAAAAGAAGGAGCAACAGCTGACGGCTGAAGTAAGTATAGGATGTTAGAACTCCCAAGGCTAGCTCTTCAAATCAGCCAGGAAAAAATTGGCACCTGCATGTAGCAATTTAAAATTTCCACCAAAGTCGTAACTTAGTGGTGCATTTTACCCTGTGAAATTTCAAGGCACAGCTCCCTTTGTGTGAAAAATAAAATGGGCGAACTTGCCAAAGTCAATGGCCGACATCGAAGCAGAGAACCGAGGTAGCCGGGGTAGCAAGCCTAGATTGTAGGAAGGGTCCAATTCAAACTGTGGAAGCATTTACCATTTTATGGTGGGCGCCTACTGCGGAGATTGATTGCGAGTGCGCACCCCTGCACTGTAGTGCGGTGAGGAGAAAAGCAGGTGGAAAGGTTGAGACGTTTGCAGACGATCGACACTTTTGCCACCTCTTCGCAGCTCGTATTGCAAACGCAGCCCATGAACCATGTGATTCCGATCGAGAAGTTGGAGGCTTTTTGTAATACAGTGGAATTTCGTTAATTTGAACTTGAACTTTGTCTGAATAATGCAAATTTTGAATTACTGGGAGTTTCCTTCCTAGAAACACATAGGACGAGACCTGCACGTTAGTTTGAATTATATCCGCGAGTTTGAATTAAGAAAGTCTGAATAAATGAAACTCCACTGTACTGGCTCTCTAGGTCAGGGTTGTGCTTGAGGCGCCATCTCCCGACAGGCACAGAAAGCAGACGACGCATTTAGTTGAAACAATTGTCTGCTTGCTACGCCTATCGTAAAATGGCACCACGAGCCTAATTCTCCCTAACTTGGTTGCCTGCATCGACATCCACTGTTGGCACTGGCAAGTACGTTGGTCTTATTTTGAAAGTTTGTGAAGTAAAGTCCACCACTAAAATGCACCTTCGGCGAAAATTTGAGATCGCTACGTTTCGACGCTGACTTTTCCAAACAATTTTAAAGCCGGCCTTGCAATTTCTGACATCCTAAAAACTTTCGGCATTGTAAAAATTAGGAAAAGAGACTCGCAGGGGTGAAATGTTTTCTTCCAGGTTTAGCATCTACTGTATGTTGAAAACCATGAAGCTATATTGAAACATTGGAGCGTTTCACCAGAAACGTTTCATGAGCTGTGTAATCAGTCGGGGTGTCAAATATTGCAATGACCTAACCATGTGACCAGCGAGGTTTTTGAAAACAAATGTAAACAAACAAATGAACCTCACCGATAAAAAGCGTTCCCTCTCCTTCATCGACGATGTCTCCAGATTCATTCCGCACCTGCAGAACTGTTCCGTCCAATGCGTCACCCAGGAAAACATCGCTGCGCATGACGCGAACCAAGGGGAGAGAATGTTGTGCTTGTGTGGGTCAGAAACACTGCTAGAAAAAAGATTGTTAAGGAAGTTCCTAACAATGGCATTCTTCAAGCCCAACCAACAAGCATGGTAAGAAATAATCAAGGGCCAATCCCAGGTGACAAGACCCCTGGCATATTGCTTTAAAAGCATGAGAAAAAATTTGTTTTACAAGAAGTTTTTGTGCATTTTCGGTTTGCAAACTGGTGCTTCTGAGAAGTGATGTCAAAACTCTAATTTTGGATGCGTACAAAGGCATCCCTGCAGTACAACTCCTCTCAAAGTGGTATAGGGTATGACTAAAACTAGTAAACATTTATTTTCACAACTATTTTTCTTTTATTACAAATGATTATGAATGCATATCTATTGAAAGTTTTAGAAAGAATGTAAAAGATTACTTTTTGTCGGGCCCCAGTTAATTTCTTGTGGGTATTATTGTAAATATGCTTTCTCTTGTGTCTGTATTGAATAAATATTGTACGAGGCACAAATTCTTTTACAGCCTACAAGTACCAATGGGTGCCTGCATGCATCGTTGGTCAGTTATTCTTTTTCTCACCAAAACACTATATATGACTAGTGTTGATACTTTCACCAATTCTCTGTGATTGTGATTAGTTGTTCAAGCCTTTAAGTTTCTATCACTTTTTTTTTTCTTGTTCCTCTTTGACGAGCACTGAGTATGGCTGCAGGAGCCGCGTCAGCCCGCATTAGCCCACTTCATCAGCCGAGACTAAAAGTCTGAATAGAGTCTTATTAGTATCTTTGTAATTACTAAACACTCGACGTCTCACCTTGAGTCCGTTAGGCGAATCCTCTGGCATGTTGCCCAACACGAGACTTCGGTGACGCCGTACAAGTTGTAGAGTTCCGTGCAGTTTCCAAGCTCGCTCCAGCTTCGAAGTTGGGCGACCGAAGGGCACGCTTAGCCTCCAAAGCGAGCACTCGCAGCGTTGCATCCCTCGAAAGCAATGATTCCTTGACTCGTTCTGCGCCGAGACGGCTAAAGAAGCTAGGCGTTGCCTTTTAATGAGGAAGAGCGAAAACTGTCTTAAACTGCGGGTTAGGTGGTGCACTCTGTATCATGCAAGTCACGCCCACGTTGCACATCAACCGCAATGTTATCTTTCCTACCTGATTACATGAGCCACGTGCCTAGGGTCGGTATTGGCCGCATTGTCCTATATTACTAACCGCTCACTGAATGAACTTCGTTGTTCACTCGCTACAGCCCGACCAGTGTTGCCAGACGGAGAAAAAAAAGTCAGCAGATTGATCCCCAAAAAGTCAGTAGATTTGCACAAAAATCAGTAGATTCTACGAAATCTGTGTTTTGCCATGTTTTGCTATTTCCATTAAACCACACTTCGAAGAAATAGTATAGAGTAACAAATAACATGGTAATAAACACAAATAAAAATGAAAAAAGACCAGTTCTCAAGTAATTCTTTATGAAGGACAAAATAAAATGGCACTGCAAATGTCTTTTTATTTTTTTTATTAGCATTGATTAGTGTTGCAATTTCGAGGATTATTCTTTGAAATCGAGACTGAGCCACTGTTGGGATCAACAGATGGGGGCGACAGTGCGACATCCACCTGTCGCTATTATTGAAACGAAACCAAAACAAGACGTTCCGGCAAGTGCGCGCGTACATGTCCAATGGAAGTCCTCTGCAAACTGCCATCTTTCCTTTCTGGGCTGTGGAAGGTTTTTGACGCGACGCTGTCGGCGCGGAGCACTGTTGAGGCTACGCGTTGTCTGCTACGGGCATATTTCTTTTTCGCCTGACTCAAAGTTTGCGTTCAAACGTGGAGAAACTTAATTCGTTAGCTTTTTAAGCCACCGAGGAATAATATTATATCATTTTCTTGCCAGAGCCTGCCAAATAAAAGGAAAGAACCGAAATTTGGATGTCGATCCCTTGCATTCCGCCGGGCGAATGAATGAAAATGGCAGCCCTCTCCGTTCAGCTGGGAGCAGCTGAGAGTTCACGCGCATGCGCTCATGCCTCTCGCTCTGCGCCGCAGGCTGATTGGCTCACTCGGGAGAGGGACGTTACGGCGGCGAGATCATAGACTGGCCTTCGAACCTGCTCTGGGTGAATAGATAGATGAATATACGGCTAAGTCACTCGAATAGGACGGGCTTCTGGGCCATCTAGCCAGTGCTTCATTTTTAATTCTGGGAGAATATGAGTTTCCTTTGATGGGCGACCCTGGAAACTGAAGGGGAAAATAATAAATTTTTATATGTTTACTAAAAAAAAAAGTCAGTAGATTTTCGTTTTTTTCAGTGAATCAGTAGACCCGGAACGAAATCAGTAGATCTACTGATAAATCAGTAGACCTGGCAACACTG
>JAZHYW010057405.1:0-12275 GCA_037355805.1 Ixodes ricinus | reverse complement strand
GGGGATGGACTCGTGCTGTATGGCAGAGGCGAAGTCGCACCACAGGTCAAAGTTCGAGAGGCAATCGCTACCCCCAGTTGTCACACACCAAGGTGCGAGATGGGCTAGCCTGGCGAGGTGTGAGTGATCCGTTTCGTGAAACCTCCATGTGGTCCGAGCGAAGTGGCCCTTCCGGGGCAGGGAGGTCGCGAAGGCCACCTCCACGGCCATGTGGTCGCTTCCACTGAGGCCGGGGTAAACATCACAGGAGATGATCTTTGTGATGTCAGTTGTGAATACCAAGTCTAGATAGCTGTTCCGTGGCAAGTAAGTGGGACTGCGGCAGACCTGAAGAAGTCCAGCTGATGATGTTGCGTCTAGGAGTAGATCGTCGAGCGCATCGTGAGGAGACGGTTCGTCGTTGTTCCACCAATAGATATGGGCATTGAAATCCCCAATCAGCAGGACGTCGCGATATGGCTTTAGCAAGGCGCGAGTGAGCGAGTCGTCGAGTAGTTTGTAGGCAGAGTCACGCGTCGAGGGCGGACAGTACACGCACCCGACCAGGACAGTACCGTGAGGCAGAAGAAGCTCGAGGAAGATCGCCTCCAGGTCAGGGTGCTCGAGATCGTGTCTCCGGACCACCGAGAGTCCGGACGGGCGGCGACCAGCACCCCTCCACCCCTGCCCTGTCTGTCTCTCCGATGAATGGTGTGCGACGTGCTTAGCAGCTCGCCGTCGTGCACGCTGGAGTCCAGCCAGGTCTCCGTTAGGAGAAGGATCGCGTTACTGGGCAGTGAGCTCGCGGTGGCGTGAAGATCTTGCATTTTGTTCTTGAGGCTGCGACAATTGGTATACCACAGGGTGAGCGCCTTGTTCACGCCGTCCGCCCTTGGCGCGGAGCGGACCCCATCGTCCTTCCCGTGGGGCCGGGGACGCCGCCGTCGTGGTGGTTGGCCGGAGAGCCGGCGATCAAGTCGTTTGGGGAGCTCGCGCCGATCCCGGTGTTCGTATGCGAAGCAGCAGGTTCGAAGATGTCATCCGCGAACCGGGGCAGCGAACAGACCAGGCACAGCCACGGGTCGCTGCAAGAGCCCAACCGGCGGTACCGCGATAGCGTCATGTGGACGCAACCGCGGTGAAACCACCCTTCGCAAGAGTTGCAGCAGAGCGCGGCCTGATTGTCGCGCACTCGCTTCGTGCAGCAGGCACAGGTAGGATGGTGGGGGCCGGGATTGGGCGCGACATCGCCCGAGAGAAGAAGGCACCAGATGAGGTGGTGCCGACGAGCGCCTGTGAGGGTTGCTGCGAGGGAGCGACGGCAGCGGCAACGACGGTGTCTCCGGGGAGCCGAAAGCGAGTCGGGCAAGCTTAGGCCTCGCCGGACTACTCGCACTTTTACACTGATGGATCAAAAACATCAACTTTCGTGGGTGTGCGGTTTATTCCACTGCCTTCAAGAAAGTTAGACAACTCCATACTCTTGCAAATATTTTTACTGCTGAATTGTACGCCATTTTAATGGCTGTTGAGTATATAATGGAGAACAATATCATGGAAGCAATTCTGTTTGTCGACTCCCAGAGCGTTCTTTAGCCATTTCATCCTTAACAGACAGCAAGAACCTTCTCGTGCAATATCTTCGGGTACGGCTAAACCGAGCACATCAACTAGGACACTTAATCAAATTCTGTTGGGTTCCTAGCCACGTGGGTATTTCCGGCAATGAGAAAGCAGACTTGCTTGCTAGCTCTGCGAAAGAGTGCCCAAAACTGCCTCTTTGCTTGCCACACCAAGACCTGAAACCAATCATCCAAAAATTAATTATGAAGTCATGGCAGTTGGATTGGGATATGGAAAAAGAGAACAAGCTTCATGTTATCAAGCCCAAACTGGGGGTATGGGAGAGTTCTTTTCATAAAGACCGTCAGGTTGAAGTTCTCCTTTGCCGCTTAAGAATCGGTCATACCCGTTTGACTCATTTGCACCTGCTTTGTGGTGAGGACGTTAAACTTTGCGACAACTGTGGAAAAGCTATGACGGTTTTGCACATCCTGTGGCATTGCAAATCTTTAAACCAAGAGCGGCGATCATGTTTTCCAGAACTTTTTCGAGGTCACCTTCCCTTTCACCCATATTTTCTGCTCGGCGATCAACCATTGGTACCATTCAATCGAGTTTTAAATTTCCTCCATAAAACTGGCCTTTTACACCAGCTGTAGCTTCCAGTTCTTATAGATTATACCTTAAGCCTTAAAACCGTTGTTTGGCGCAATATGGCCTGGTTGCTCTTGCGCCAAAAAACCCCAATCATCATCCCAATCATCATCGTTTGGCACGTATATCTCCCATGTTGGAAAGCGTCGACGCCGTGTTCGTGCTAACAGTGTCCGACAGTGCACAAAAATACACGTACGAAGCCGTTTTAGCTACCGTTTTTAATGCGATGAATTTGAAAGAAAACGCCGTAACTGACCATTTATTTCGTCCGCGTGACTGTGGAGTGTTCCAATGTGCCTAGTACGTACAAATTATTCGTGATATTTGCTCTTATAATCGAGCGCAGAGAGAAAATGCACTCGCTTTTTCCCATAGGAATACATTACCGGAAGTCAAATTTAGACTGCTTGCTGTCTGCTTCAAATGCAACAGCACACTAGCGCCAGCTGAGCCTCTAGCGTTTATTGTAATAACTCTATGGTTCGGTCCATGCGAAGAACTTTCAAGGGTACTGCAACGTTCAACATTTCGCCAGGCTAACTGCCAGCTAGCGGCGTTCAAGGAAAGCTTCGGTAGAGCCGCCATAGAGTCAGGGTGACGTCGACGATGACGCTCAATTATGTCGATCACCCCTCCGGCAACTAGGACGGGTAGCAGCCAGTTAACATCCATGTTTCCTCGGGGCGCTCTTTCTGCGCTCAAGCATAGGGTTCTTGTTTCCACACGCCTCAAAATATGGCGTTCACGATCGGTGGCAGCCCAGCCGTAGCATAGCGTGCGCAAGCGTGGTAACGGTCCGCTGACCTCCGGTGAGCGTGGTCGTCTGCTCCGAGTGTTCTCCGGAAAAGCGGTGTTCGCTCGGTCCGCGCTAATTTGACTTCGAAAGTTCTGGTGCTCTCGGAAGAGGATACCTTGGCTCTACTATGCTGCGAAATGGTGCGGGAACTCCAGCAAGTCGAAAGTCTTGTTCTTTCTATTCCCAAAGGAGTTCCGAAGCGAGAGGTAAAGTTTCGCTTTTCGTCGCTTTCGTTTCAAGCCCATTTCATGTTGTGCGATCCTGATTGCGATTTGCAGTCTCGTCACGGCAGAAACCCTGTGAACACAGGACTGAACATCACGTTTGTTTTCGTTTTTTCTTACGTATCAGCGACGTTGCACCTGTAATTCGCAGGCTGATCGAACCGCACCGCGTGCTAAGCGCACAGGACGACACAGGCATTTTTGGTGCTCTCTTTTTGCCCACAGACCCTTGTCTTATTTTTGTGGGCAAGCTTGAGTGCTTTTCTGGCGTGCATTTTCAACCTGGTTTACAAGGATGATGTGATGAAAAAATCTTAGTGCTTTCATGACGGAACAGTCTGAGACTCTCTGTCCAGCAATCGGCTAGAAGTTCATGATGAGATGTTCTGCTATAAACTCTGCATGAATTTACGCTTTTAAAGAAGAGATCTGCAAAAGCCTCATTTGAAAAGGTCTGCAGTCTGATAGGAAAGCACAGAAACCGTAAAACAAGTCACCTATCAGCTGAGTAACAAAAAAAAAAAATCTCTTGTCTATAAAGAATTGAAGTTTCTGCTCTATCAAATCTGTGGTGGTGCGATATCTTTTATAAATGTATATTTCTTTCCTTGTGCTCTTACGTGCTTTTTGTGCCATCGGTTCTCTCGTTCCGTAAATCTTATTATCTGTTTTATATCTTCCATTGTATGTATGAGATCTGTGTAAATAATAAAGAATTTGTATGAAAAGTAAATGTGTGCTCTTTACTCTACCCACTCCGAGGAGCAGCTTCTCTGAAGTGCGCTACAGTGGTTTATGAACTAAAGATTTAAAATAAAAGGCTCAGAAGACGAGAATGAAATCGAGAAATGAAATCGGCAAACGGCGGGAGTAGGCAGCGGCGGCGGCGGCGATCCGGCCGCCTATAGGACGCGACAGAACAACTTGCGCCATCTAGGGGCAAGTAGGGGCGCCCTGCCCGGCAGCTAGTAGAGCGGCGATTGTAACGCCATGTTTTGAGGCGGCGGAAACAAGAACCCTACGCTTGAGCAGCAGAAAGAGCGCCCGGAGGGAACATGGATGTTAACGGCTGTACCTGTCCTCGGTTGCGGAGGGTGATCAAGCATATTTGACGTCGCCGTGACGTCAACCTGCTTTCTCTTCTTTTCGCTCATCGCTCGCTCTTTTCTCGCTTCTTCTCTCTGCTCCCGGGCGGCCCGGAGGGCTGCGCCGGCCTGATTTCGCGCCGCAGATATCAAAGAGCCTGCAGAGACTCTCTGCGAGGCAATGTCCCGTCTGCGGTCTGAAGTCGCGTTTTGAAGAGTTGTGGGACTGCGCGAGCTCAACTGCAATGTGGCTATACTGCGTTTCACCTTCCGTCCAGACGCAGCGGGATGCTACTGAGGGAGCGGGACCAATCAAGCGCAAGCGTCAAAAGTGCAAATCCACTAGGCTTGTTCTGTTTACCAGTTGGTTCAGCGATGAAAACCCAGGCAGAAGCATTGCGAACACCATGATGAGTGCCTTTGTACGCTGTCTGATCTCGTCACCATATTCTCGTAGCATCGGCTGCGAAATGCGGGCCGGAAGAGTGAAGCGAAGTATAGGTTTTGAAGGACCCCTGTAGCGCAAGGCCAACAAAACGCCGCCAAAAAGGATTGATATGAGCAACAAACCTTCTCCGCCAGTTGTACTCGATTGCAAGGGCAGCGCTACGGAAGGGGTACTTCGCGCGCTGTAGACAGCATTCTGAGTGAAACTCAAGTGGCGGTTTGAACAGCCTGGTATTAAGCAGCTAATAAAGCTAACGCTGCCGGGGGAAGACAGTTCACAACAGATGACCTGAAGAAGAGGCCCTAGGGAGTGCATGCATATGATTTTGATCTGGCCCGACTCGCTGCGCAGTTTCTTAGTTTTGCCGGCTCTTTTATGCAACCTTGAATCCCTGCACTAATTGACGCCTAATATGAGGACACTACACGCGAAAATCCGACGAAATCTTGTCCTGCAATGCACCTTCACTGGGGACTGCGATTAGTGCGCTATGTGCTCCTACGCCGCATATGCCGCCGTTGCACACTCGAGGCAGAACCGTCAGTGCGCGACCTAGGCGCGTGGCGAGAGGGCAGGGGGCAGGGACAGGGCAGGGGAGTACAAGTGCCCCGGGCGCCGCTTGGGAGGGCGCAGGCCGAGTTTCACCCAACATGTGCCCATGGAAAAAAACGGCAGCGGGGCTACGCGAGGGGCGCGAAATTTCATTTGCCATGGGCCATGGAGGGGCGCGAAATTTCATTTGCCATGGGCGCCGTCACATCTGGTTGCGCCACTGCCTGGACGACATCATCAAGGAGTTGGTCTCCAGGACTGCTGAATGAACGGCGACCTTTGGTCTTCTCGAGACGATCAACACACATGGCTTTGGGGCCTATATATGGTGATGTGGATGCAAGATCCGAGGAAGAAGAAATATAGAACTGAGTTGAAAGTCAGCGCTGCGAGTCTGTTTGCTTCTGGTGTGCATGTGAGTGTGACTGTTCATCCGCGCTGTTCCATCCAAGCCTATATATGGATATGAATATATATGGAATTGTCTGAAGCACTATGCATAAGCTGTTTCGCGATATTAGAGAGTTTTAGTGGATCGTACGTAAAAGCTTTGAGGGTCGGAAAGTGCATGCGCAAAACGCAATACTTGCGTTCTCACGCCGTGTGCATTTCCGACCCGCGTACAAGCCACTAAAACTCCCCACTGTTGTTATAAAGCAGGAAGGAAGAGTGATTGCACATGCTAAGTAAGGAACTTCATGCAAATCATATTTAATTTTTTTTAATAAACAGTAAGTAAGAATAACGCAACAGGGAATTCGACTCCAGCCCTTGTCTCCAACTACTAACCTATCCAAAAACAAAATGCTTGACTTCAGCCCCCCCCCCCCCCACTCCAAAATCTACTTCTGGAGTCCCTGATCAAGGTCTTGGAGAAGCGTAAATTCATCGGTATTGGCATCGTGGTCGGGCAAAGTTAAAGAGCATGGGAGAGGAGCGACTCTTCGGCGGGGAGAGATTCACGTTTGAAAGATTAACTATGTTGCTGTGGTCAAAACTCTTCGGTACGTCTCGTCCGCACACTGTCGTTGAAAAATATTTTACGATATCTCTGGCCAATTTCTTATCCTTTACCTCCATGAGCGTGCCCCGTTTTCTTTCCTCGAATAATTTTAGTGTTGTTGTTTCATGTAAGTGATTCACGTTATCACGAAATAAGTTTGCCCTCAGCCTTCTTAACTTTAGTCGAAGTCGTCTACGCAGTGTCCGATAGTTATTTTTACCATATCTAAAGAAGCATTAGTGAGCACTGCGTTCCACTTATCTAATTCCTTCTGGAGACAAGGTTGGCATGCTAAATTGTAGTTTGACTTGCAAACCCTTAGGAGCAACGCACGCATTCAAGTATAGTTTTTAAGGTATGCGGCGTGGGACTTGTGGCGTATTCTGTTATCGGCTAGTTTTCTAAGTTTCCAGACACACTCTGACCGGTTAGCGCAGTGTCCAAAGTTCTCAATCGAAACAGAAGCTCTCGGTTTGCCGTGCGGTGGTACCGTCAAACTTCAGTTGAGCAGATGGCGGCGCTGAATGTCTTCCGAGGTTGTAGCGTGGTCGGAGGCCAGGCGTTTCAGTGTTTCAGTGACGTCCTCCGCTGGGGCAGAACATAAGTCGTGGTCGTGAGACTCGGGCACACAGACACGTGCGCAGTTGCCGAGCGGTAGCCGGCAAGGTCGGAGTCCTTCTCATGCGCTGAGACGAGCGACTGGTTGCAGACCGACGGAAGGTCGACGGAAGGTCGTCCGTGCAGGTGGTTCCCCGATGGGGATCCACTGGCGTGAGCATGGATACAAGGATTTTTTTGGGTCATATTTGTTATAAGAAAGCTGTGGAAGTTACAGTTATGCGGTTTGTGCAGGTGAGTTATACGGCCAGGGGGACACTATGTGGGTGGCTAACCTGCGATAAGTCGACTAATTAATTAAAATTTGTTCATTAACTTTTTAATTAGTGAAAACAGACATATAGTTCCAATTAGAAACTTACTGAGACGTCGTCGAAAACCACCAAATCAACTCTTTTAGAACGACTTGAAGCTCGCGAGCCGGGGGCGCACCAAAGTTACCACTCATGCAGCAGGCGCAAAGCTAGCAGTGGCGGAAAGCGATGATAATCTAATCATCCGCGTTCCGCCACTGCTAGCTTTGCGCCTGCAGCACGAGTGGTACGTACCTTGGTGCGCCCCCGACTTTCCCACGAGCTTCAAGTCGCTCTAAAAGAGTTGATATAGCGTTAATTAAGTTAATTAACGAATTTTAATTAATTAGCCGGCTCATCGCAAAGATTAGCCGCCCACATAATGTCCCCCTGCACAAAACCGCGTAAGTGTAACTTTCAGGGCTTTTTTTACACGAATCTGTAAAAACTAAAACAAAACAAAAAACTGCATATTTATAAAATAAAGTGCATCGAACCTTTTTTTATGTTTTCTTATGTATAAATGCGCAATTTTTCTAGCGTCATGGAATCGGACAGCGAAAGACGGAGCGCGTCTATGGCCACATGCATTTGCTTGAACATAGCGAACATGCCGTCGGTGTAACATCGCACAACAACGAAGACTAAGGAAAGGAACGAACAACACAGGACATATTTTCAGTCTTCACACCTGGGTTTCGTGATCACCGTTTGTTGCGATTCTTAACCGTCCTTCAGCGACTCTTGCAAGAGTGTGAACGCTTTTAGTCTTCTCGTTGTGCGCTATATTGCATTTAAATTTGTTTGACTTTCATCAACTAGCTCATCTCTCAATTGTATTACTTACTCCACTTAGCAATATTTTTGCTAGAGGAGGGCTATGGTTCTGCTCCTTCCTTCAGTATGGGCAGACTCTTCTCTATAGCGACGTGAAAGTGCGAATGGTTCTTCCTAGGGTGCCTACATGTTTCCGCCGAGCGGAAACATGTAGGTACCCTAGTTCTTCCAGCACCCAGTAGGAACTTCCTGGTGGTGATTTGCAAAAGCTGCCGAACAACAAAGTAGCGATGTTTACTTTTATGTTTATTACATAGAATGCGATGACCCCGAGTAGCGGAAGTAACATGTATGCTCGGTTATCAAACTATATAATGCAAGAAGATGTAGTGAACAAGCGTTGGAACTAGAAACATGCTCAACTTTTGACCAATAAGAAGTACTAACACGTTTCTAAGCTCCTTGAATTTTCCGTTTTTTTTTTAAATTATACTTGGATTGGATTGGACTTTAAACCACTTATCATACAACGTCTGTCTAGCACTTTAATAGACATATTATTGGAGAAACCAAAATAAACCGGTTTTTAGGAACGTGTAACCTTTAACCGAAACCGTAAAAATGAAAACCGAAACGAAACCGATGTCAACAAGTAATCGTAACCATCCCTGGTTCTACGCGGACAGCAGCATCAGTTTTCTCCAGTGTAAAAGTCTGTAAATATCTCTACAACATCTGAGTTGCTTTAGTCATCGCAAATAAAACTACAGGTTATGGCGACCCAGCATCAGCTTTCTCCAGTGTGAAAGGATGACAAGAATTGCAAGATCGACACCAGCTGCTATGTAGTCAGCTGGGTGCAGAAATTTACGCCGTCTGTAAATATCTCTACAACAGCCGAGTTGCTTGAAGTTATCGCAAATAAAAACTACAGGTTGTAGCAACCAACGTGTAGAGATAAACGTTGGTAGCGTCTGCACGCTTGTATTTCTACCCATCACGTCGAACAGAAAGGCGCTAGTTTCGGTTTGAGGTCTGTACTCTTTCTGAAACATCAATGTCGGTAGCATCAGTCTGCACTTCACTCGGTGCATTTGGCAAGTTCGTTCGAGGCAACGCTAGTTCGAGGTAACGTTGCGTCGAAGCAGTGAGGTTGGTTCGAGGCCAGTTCTCCCTGCGGCACTCCGCGAGTGCGATGCATTCTGGCAGCAGCGTGTGAAACGAACTCTATCTATTAGCCAACGCTATCCAAGTCAAGCCCAAACGTAAACGCAAATAAAATGGCGCGGCCCTGCTTGCGGCCTGTCGATGGCAACTTTGCCAGGAAAGCCGACTTCCCAATAGCGTGATAATTTGTGAGTTCAGTGTACTTGTGACTCGTATGCCACGCTCGGTGTTTGACAAGGAAATAATTCATAATTTCTGCAACTTCAACGGGTTCGACGCAGATGTCGGTTGTTAGTTGCACGAAGAAAGATATGAACGGGCGTGACGCGAGGCGCCTCTTTCCGAAGTTCTAACATTTTGTCCATACAGTCGCTCGGGGTTACGATGGATAATAAGCCGTATTCTGTCTCGCTCCCGCTGCATCATTACTTCGACAAATGTGTGGAGGAACATTCTTCAACGACTGCTGTTGTCTTCCGAGACGGTCACGTCGAAGCAAGACTGACATATCTTCAAGTGTCGCAGCTCGCGCATCAACTTTGCGCAAAGATCAAGCAGACGGGTGTTTCGGAGGACACAGTGGTTGCCGTTCTCTGCAGGTCTTCCGTCTACGTTCCTGCCATAATCCTGGGGTACGTTGTTGTTTTCCTTCGAAATGTTGACAGAGTTGAAGCTGTGGTCCTCAACGGTATCGTGTATGCTTGTTTTCTAGGGCCTTGAAAGCTTCGTGCGCGTTCGCGTTTTTGGACATTCAGCATCAAGAGGAAAGATTCCGAAATTTGAAGAATTCAACGTCCGTCTCGTTGATCCTGACGGAGGAAGCTTTTTATAAGAAGGTAATGAGTGGTTACTCAAAATGTCATCGGTTCCCAATAACAAAAACGCGCGAGAAAAAAATTGCATCTTTGCATGTTTTTTAGTTTACCGAATAAAGCTTCTCGTAACCCAAAATGGCTGCTTAGAGAAAAAAAAAGAAAGTGCTTAGTAAACTTAGTATGTAAAATTATATGATTCATGTTCAGTCCCACCAGTGCAAAATTTGACAGTTGCGTCCGTTCATTGTTCTTTGAAAGGACACACAGGAGTGGTCGCAAATCACCGGTTCTAATCTCCGTCGTGGCAACCTGTCTGCCATAGTGGCTGTGTCTCTTGGGTGAACAGCGAAAGTTGACAGTTGGACAGCGTGAGGATGGCTTTCAGGAGAGGGATGGCTTTGCAACACAAAACCAGCTTACACCCTTTGGTTCATGATAAACTTTTAAGAAAGAATTATCTTCTTGTTTTCAGCAGCAGGGTGCACACACTTACTGATTCACATCAACATTTCAGAGCCCTCTTTTGGAAAGTGGAGCCTGGAAAATGGTGGACAAACTTTGGGACAATGCCTACGTGCTGCTTGCCGAGCCACACGGACCAAGTGCTGACAGTGAGAAAGCTACACTTGTTCCTGGACACAAAATTGCTTACGTCATGCAGACTTCGGGGACCACCGGGGAGCCAAAAACGGTCCAAGTACCGCACCGATGCATCGTCCCCAACATACTTCATTTACGGTATGCATTCAGATGACAACAGTAAGGAGCAGAAGATGTTCACAGAAGCAGACAACAGTTGGGGCAACCAGGTGTGAGCACAGAAGCAGATGTCGTCTGCTTCTGTGTCGGGCTCTGTCCGCTTGTTAGTCTGACATATGAATACCAATGATTCTTATCACTCAACCCCTGCAAGGGACGTCGGGCTTCTATAAACTTTATATAGACCCCTTTCCGTAAAAATGCCACAAGGAGAGGCCGTAATGTGCATTTTGTGTCCTCGCAAACTTCAAGTCAAGTGAGTGGACAAACGATCGCCACCATGACACTGCTTCTTGCACCGTCCATGGAATACTTAGTCAGTTGGCTAAAAATTTCTTGGCAATTTTCGAATCCTTCTTTAAAGGGCAGCTCTGGTTAATTTTCGATGTTAAGAAAACAATGCAGTTGTCTTTAGTATCGCCTAAAAAGACCACACGCCAAATATTTCGATCAAATTATGCCTAAAAGTTTATGAAACTGCGGTGCCTGGAAGTACCAAAATCTGCTAATCCTATCGGGCGAGGCATGGTGTGGCCAACAATATGCGTCAATGCTACGAGAGACGTAATTTTCTTTGCACGAGCTTTTCCCAGCCAGGCATAAGCCTTACATCACTGACATTGCTTCAGCGTCCGCCCCGAAAGGCCAAAGGCTGAGGGACGGTTCTGCATAAACTTCGGGAGAGGAGGATTCCTACGCATCCGCAAATGTAGTCCGGAAAAGTAATTTTTTTAAGAATAACTGCTTTTGTATGCAGAAACATTGCACACTATCTCCAGATGTACTGCTGAGAATGCATTTGCATACTAAAGGAATTAAATAGCTGAAGTTTATGTTTTTATTAATATATGTAAATAGCGACGGTTTTGCGGCAAACACGCATCATCCGCTGGCACCACGCTGGCAGCTGGAGTTGTTCTAGTGCGATTTTCGCCTCCGTAGTGGCCGGGCGGCCGCGCTTTCGCTGCTCTCTCACCGACCACCGAAGTCAGTGTTAACTACCGCGCTCTTTCAAGCAGGCATCGCTACGCCGGGCGTCGTATGAGTGTCGTCATGAATGTCTACTCTCACATTACGTCAGAGACTCCGCCGTGCGATCGCATCGCTTAATGCGCTGTAAACAAGAAAAGCGCCTGGGCTTACCATCCATTCAGCCTGATGCAATCGCACGGCGAATCAGGGCACCTCTTTACTCTGCCGAATCACATTGAATGCCGAGCTGGTGGAAAGGACTGCGCCAGACAGTAAGGAAAACATCAACGGTCGGTCATCGGGCATCTTGCAATGTGTACTTGCATCTGGAAACTATGCCGAAATGCCGAACAGATGAAAGCTCGGACACAGACGCCAGCGCCAGCCTACGTACTGACATCCCTGTGACTAAATGTCGTCACCGTGAAGAGGGCACTTTAAACCTGTAGCAGGCGATACCGTTGAGAGCACCCGTAGCAGGCAGAAATGCTCGGCGAGTGCGCGGCGTGGACGACCAGCGAGGCAGCTGGGGATACAAAAGTGCAGGCGAGATCGGGTGACCTATTG
>JAZHYW010057404.1:0-15548 GCA_037355805.1 Ixodes ricinus | reverse complement strand
CTTACGTGTTAGGCAGTAGGGCCCTACAGCACCTCCCGCATCAACTAGAAGCCGAGCCGCAGGTAGTCCTGCAATTGATAGAGCAGGGTGGGTCAGAGAAAGGTGTTTCTAGCAGCTCTGCCGGTGTGCCCCCTAGCAGCATTACTCACGCACATTGGGGTGTAGGCAGAAAGCACGGCATTCCTCATCAACAAATCATGACAACACATTGTTGCAGGCGTCAAATTGGGTCCTCGTGCTATTTTTTGTGATTTAGTTGATTCTTTGTCTTCCTTGTAACTCCCGACTGCTTTAGTGGCCTTTGTGAAATAGAGAAGGCTTGGTAAACTGCAAAGCTTTGCGTGAGTGGTGAAACAGAGCAATCCCAAGGAAGTATAAATGTTAAGGACTCGGCATGACATTACGCTGAGTGTTGGGATTCCCAAGCTGCTTTCCACACTCACATTTTGTGCATGATCGGCTCTCTTTCTGCATCAGTTGGACCGGTCAGTTGTGTGCCCGTTTCGGTCGCTGCTAGCCATATGTGGCTGGCGCTGCTTTTGAGAGCCCCGCAACATCGTCACTTTCAGCTTTTGTCCTGACATAGACCGCATCTAAAAATTTAATTAGCGCTAAGATTTAGCTTTCGGACACTCCCAGCAAAATAGGCTGCACCACATTACTTAGACAGGTAATGATATTCTGGTGACAGAATTTCCACAAAAACTGCTTTGCGTTAGAGGGCACAAGGGCTGACCTTTTGGGAGGTGCAGCTTTGTGTGAACTTGCAGATGCCTCAGCTGCCCGTTCCCGCCTGGCCAGTTCAGTTGCCATTTCCTCTTGGGTTTCTAGTAGGTACATTTGTGATCATGAATAAATAAATTGGTTAGGAAGCAATGGCAGCTGATGCAACATCAATGCAAGCCATGTATTAAATGACTTGCATGGATTGACGTCGAATCAGCCACGATTGTGCGCGTTAAGTTCGTGCTGCGGAGCGCAAGAGTTTGGCGCTCCGTTCATTAAATGAACAGAAGCGCCACCAGAAACTGACACTCGAGCGCGCTCTTCTTGCACCGAGTATTTCTCGAAGTGCAAGTGACTTCTTCGCGCTGACAGAAACGTTGTCGAGACGAGGAGTGCAGTGGACCGCTGCCTCTTTTCAGTTGAAGAATGCTTAATCCAGCGAGTAAAAATGATTTGATTTGAAAGCCAAGACAGCAATTAGCATTACGGAAAAGGTTTGTTCCTGAATCTCGCCTGAAAACGAATTAATCTATCGAACAGTAGCGTTATGATAGTACAGCGACAGAAAAGTTGTCGGGATGAGAAGACAGTCGGATCGCTGCCCTTTGTAGAATGCACAGCCCTGCGAATAAAGATACTTCGATTGGAAAGCGAAATACGTTGCGGAAAAGGTTTGTTCATGCATCTCGCCTGAAAACTAATTAATGTGCTATTTATTGAACGGTGGTGTGCCAGTATTGGAGTAGCACATCGACAGGTTCCGTCTCGCGCTGCAAGACGGAAACCCAAGATATCTGACAAGTTTGAGAGTTTCTTGATTTGACAAGCGAGTTCAAGAATGTTGTCTTTCATTTAAATCTGAACAGCATGCATGGTCAATAAATAGATTGGTCAAAGTAACATTCAGCATATGTGGTCGAAGCGAGTCTTCAAACCTTTCAGAAATATTAAAACATTCGTGAAAACTTCCTAACGTCGCCGCGCATTTCTTTTTTTTTTACTTTTATTTTGCCGTTTTACAGAGCCCTTAATTAATTTATCTTCAAAATAATTTCGGCATCCGCGAGATGCTGGGTTCGTCATAAACATGCGGTCGGAAGTGGCTCATACAGCTCGTCGACAGTTTCGGTGTGTTGCGCTACTGTACGCTATGCTTCGTTTAGTTGCTGCGCTCGGAGTGTGAAACTCGGAACGTTGGAGTACGAGTAAAGGAGCGCGGACTTAAAGGGGCTCCCTGAAGAGAAAAAAAGAAGTTTTTAAAACAGTCTGGTTGGGACACGCGTGTCAAAAAAATAAACTTTACATTAAAAAAAAATTTTTTTGAGCAATATTGACGGCGAGAAGATTTATTTGAAATTTTGCGCGGAAATTCCAGGTCATTCCAGCTCGGCTTCTCATTGGTAACGATGGTCATTCAAATCAGCTTCTCATTGGCCAATAGAATGAGTGACAGCTTTGATTTTGGTTGCAAAATCGTCGTGATCTCCTGAAAATCGCCTTTTGAATTACATATTTTTAGGTTTAAGAAAGAATCCACCGAATGAACGTCGTAATTGTTCACAAACGCTTTACAAAATCGTTACTTCCCGTTCGGATAAAACAACAAACCAACAAACAAAAGCTTCGCCATTTTGTTTTTCTGTCGTGGTCGCCATCTTGCAACGCGTCTCGCGTCTTCGGGTGGTTTTATAGTTGCCATCGCGTTTATATGTGAAGACCTACTGAAGAGGGCTTGCTGCTTGAAGTAAGTTAGTCATGGCACGATTCACATGCTCGGACTGATCCGCGGACGGTGACGACATCTCTGTGGTTCGTCTGCCTCCCAAGCGCATCCACACGAAGGAGACCACGAGCAGACGACAGCGAGGACGGACCGAACCTGGTCGCCACCCCCCCCCGCCGCGAAACCCCTACATCGCACCGTGGCACCGTTGGCCAAAGAGAGAAATCGACGTTCGCTACCGCGGTAACGAATCGTACGCCGCTGTTACGTACAGATCGAGACAAAACGCCGTGATAGGCTTCGCGCGAAGTGCCACTAGCTTTACAAAAACCAAAGCATGAAAGCGACACAGGCATGGTCCTGCTCCAGAAGGGTTCCGCGTAGAAGCGACGAAGTTCTAGGCTCGCGAAGGTGCGTTTGGAGATGCCTTCACGCACTCCGCGCTCGTGCACAACACTCAGGTTCACCACAGCCACAGGAGAGGTCTTGCTCGGTGAAATCCTGATTGGACGTGCAGAATCATCGCGGCGTGTGCGAGTTTTGACGGAAGCTTCGTGACTGGATCCGAGGAGTACAGAAACCTGCGTCGCGTCAGCCAGACAAAGTTTCTGCAGTTCCTTTCACACGTGGAACGAAGAAACGCCCAACAAAATGAACCAGCGAACGCACAAAACACAACGATGTCGCCACTTTTGTTTTTCATCGCCCAGAAACAAAAACAAGGAAACAATGTACCGTTGCCAGACTAAACGCATTTCAAGTCAATCTCCCGCCAAAATCCGCGAGTGAAAAAGGCGCTTGACTTTATCAGTCTGCGCGTCCGCGGACGAGGCGCGGATTGCAGGAGTCGGTGACGTGCCGGTCACTTGGTACACGGTCTGCGGACGAAAATCGCGATTCGTTCCGTCGTGTGAATCGGCTGTACGACGCGGTACGACGTGCGACCTGGTGCGACCGGCAGACACAGGAAGTAGCAATGGTTCTCCTACTGGGCGCAGCCAAGCCAGCCAAGCAGCCAAGCCGATCCACCACGAAGAGGCGGAGAGTACCTCTCCTCCACGCGCTCGAAATGCCGAGAGAGAGAAAAGTGGAAAGGAGGTGACGACCGACTAAATTGCGTCTAACGCAGTCAATATTGCTCTAAAAATTTTTTTTTCGCGTAAAATTTATTTTTTACACGCGTGTCCCAACCAGACTGTTTTGAAAAAACTTTTCTTTTTTGTTTTCAGGGGCCCTTTAAGGCACAGGAGCAATGGCGGCTGGTAGGGTGCCATATTGCCGCGGGCGCAGCTGACCAAGTAGGCAGCGCGCCCGTGGCATAACGGTTATCGCGCTTGTCTTCCACGCAGAAGGCCAGGGTTCGATTCCTGGCCGCGCCTACACATTTTTGTTGACGCTGTGATGTGATGTTCTAGTAAATTCGAGAGCCGCCTTGTTAATTCGAGGTTAGAATGTTCTACGAACCGAACCTTCTACGCCGAATGTTCCGGAAGCCCACGCGTGTACAAAGGGGCTCCGCCTGGCACGCCGAGTCAGTTTTCGCCTCAGCGTTCGATCCTGCTGCTCCGCCGCTTTCGACGCCCGCGACGCTCTGTTATTATCTTCTGTTTCCTTTTTACTTTTGGGCACAAGTTCGCCCCATTAAACGTTTAGTTTCTTTTGTTATCACCGCCTCATCAGTTGTCATTCGTGACATTCTGGTGGAGGTGCGGGGTACCGCATGCCCCTGCCGCGTACCCCTCCAAGGGCCCGCAGTGCAAGTCCGACGCCAAGCCCACCAAGAACCAACGAAGGCACTACCGAGATCCGGTTCAGTCGTCGCACCCAAGGCCTTCACCCGGAATTTGGACTTCTGCCTCCCAGGACCAAGCAGCCAACGAGGCCGACAATGAACGACCAGCAGTCGGAAACCCCGGCCGCTCCTGCCGTCATCTACATGCCCGCCGCACCACGGGCGGCTGCTCCATTTCACGGAGAACTTCACGAAGACGTCGAAGATTGGATCGACCAGTACGAGCGCGTCGCCCGCCACAATGGCTGGACCGACGAGCTGCGTCTGCAAAACGTGTATTTCTCGCTCGAGGGGACTGCCAGGTACTGGTACGAAAATCACGAGTCGTCTTTGACAACTTGGGACGTTTTCAAGAGTCGGCTGAAGGCGACATTTGCCAACCAACACCGCCGAGAGAGAGCCGAAGACCTACTGCGAACTAGAACCCAAGGCCCCAACGAGAGCATCACCGGCTTCGTGGAGGACGTTCTACGCCTGAGCGCACGCGCCGACCCTGAGGCTACAGAAGAGAAGAAGGTTAGAATCCTCATGCGGGGCGTGAGAGACAACATCTTCGGCGGTCTTGTTCGTAGCCCCCCGACAACCGTCAAAGATTTTGTCACCGAGGCGACAAACATCGAGCGTGCCCTGCAAGCCCGAGCCAGTCACTACCATCGACCACCCGGACTCGCTGCCCTCACGCCGTCTAGCTGCGACCTTGGCTCCAGTATTCCAGACATCCGCCAGGTCATTCGAGACGTCGTCCGGGAAGAGCTCAGGAAGCTGCTGCCTGCTGCCAACCAGCCGGCTTCGCTGTCGATAGCCGAAGTTGTACGCGACGAAGTTCAGCGGGCAATTCAACTGGAGGCTCCTGTCAACGTAGCAGCACCCGAGGAGCCCACCCTGACCTATGCTGCAGTTGCCCGACGACCGCCGCCAGCTACTCAACGTTACCCGGTGGCGCCGCAGCAGGACTCACCAACGCAGGCGTACACCCGACGCCACGACGAACGACATCAGCGCGACCGCCGAGACCAACCTGCGCCAAGAAAGACCGACGTCTGGAGGACGGCCGACCGACGCCCGCTGTGCTACCACTGCGGTGAAGCGGACCATATCTACCGACGATGCCCCTACCGCCAGCTGGGCCTACGAGGGTTTGCACCCAACGACCCTCGACCACGTCTCGGAGAGCGACCTCGGGACATCGAGGACTACCTACGCCGCTCTTCATCTCCTGAGTCAACTCCCCGCCGAGGATTCCGTTCACCCTCCCCCGACGCTCGCCATCGCCCTTCCGCCGGTCTCGCCGAGACAGCCTGTCACCCATCGCTTCCCGTCGGGAAAACTAGGCGCGGCAATGCCGGGAGGTGGTGTTGCCGAAGACGAACGATGCCAAGATCCTCCAAGATCGTCGGAGCACTCCCACTCTAACGCCGCAACGCCCCGGAACGACGTTTCCGCAAGAGTTTCGAATAACCTCAATGTTATCATCGACGGCCAAGACGCGACGGCACTCGTCGACACCGGAGCAGACTACTCCGTTTTGAGTGGGAGGCTCTCTCGCCGCCTTCGGAAAGTTACGACGTCGTGGGACGGACCGCAGATACGAACCGCCGGCGGACATCTCATCACACCTGTTGGCAGGTGCACCGCTCGCGTCGAGATCCACGGTGAAACCTGCCCTGTGAAGTTCGTCGTTCTGCAAGACTGTTCGAGGGATGTCATTCTCGGAATGGACTTCTTGTGTGAATACGGCGCCATCATCGACCTCGCGGAGAACAAGCTGACGCTTCGGAAACCTGTCCCATCGGCGGAAAATCCCAAAGCGACGTTAGCTACAGTGCGAGTCCTTACCAGCCACGTAAACCTGCCGCCGCTGTCGAGTGTCTTTGTGCCCGTCGGGACCGAAGAAGCCACCCGCGGTGTAGCACTTTTGGAAGGAAGCGTCCAGCTTCTCCTTGGACGAGGGATTGGCATTGCAAGAGGCGTAACCGAGCTCCAGGACGGGCGTACCGTAGCCCTTGTCACCAACTTCCGGCAAGAGTCGCAGCACCTTACAAAGGGTACAGCTGTGGGATACGTCGAGGAAATCCAGGACTCAGCCGCGATCGCCGCGATCTCAGAAGACGCCTCTCCGACACAGCACAAAAGAACCACGCCGTCAGAGCTCGACATCGACCCGTCCCTCCCAGCCCCACAACGACGACAACTCAGTGACCTTCTCGCCGAGTTCACTGAGTGCTTCTCCACGTCGTCAAAGGTGCGCCAAACGACGGTTGCGAAACATCGGATAATTACTGATGACGATGCACTCCCTGTGCATCGGCCACCGTACCGAGTCTCCGTGAAAGAAAGGAAGTCATCCAGAAGCAAGTTCAGGAAATGCTTGATGACGACATCGTCCAGCCCTCAAACAGTCCGTGGGCTTCCCCAGTGGTCCTAGTGAAGAAAAAAGACGGAACCCTGAGGTTCTGCGTGGACTACCGCCGGCTGAATGCAGTAACAAAAAAGGACGTCTATCCGCTGCCCCGCATCGACGATACCCTGGACCGGCTGCGCCACGCCCGATACTTTTCGTCGATGGATTTGAAGAGCGGGTACTGGCAGATTGAGGTCGACGAACGAGATCGGGAGAAGACGGCCTTCGTCACACCGGACGGACTGTATGAATTTAAAGTAATGCCATTCGGGCTGTGCACAGCGCCGGCAACCTTCCAGCGTGTTATGGACACCGTCCTTTCCGGCTTGAAATGGCAGAGCTGTCTAGTCTACCTCGACGACGTTGTCGTGTTCGCAAGCGACTTCGACGAGCACCTCAGACGACTGCGAGCCGTGCTACGGGCCTTCAAGGCTGCTGGGCTGACACTCAAGCCTTCGAAGTGTCGGTTCGCCTATGGTGAGCTGAAATTCTTGGGCCACGTCGTGAGTGCTCAGGGTGTAAGCCCTGATCCTACAAAGACATCCGCTGTCGCCGAATTCCCGAAGCCATCGGACAAGAAGGCCGTCCGAAGATTCCTTGGGCTGTGCGCCTACTACAGACGTTTCGTGCGCGACTTCGCACAGATCTCTGCACCACTGACGCATCTGACGAAGGACGACGTGCAGTTCCAGTGGGGAGAGGAGCAAGAACAAGCGTTCGAAGAACTCAAGCGAAGGCTGCAGTCGCCCCCTATCCTCGGACATTTTGATCAGTCGGCGGAGACAGAAATACACACGGACGCCAGCAATACCGGTCTCGGTGCGGTACTCGTTCAGCGACAAGAAGGCGCCGAGAGAGTAATCGCTTACGCAAGCCGGGCGCTGTCTAAGGCAGAACAAAATTATTCAACGACCGACAAAGAATGTCTTGCTGTCGTCTGGGCGATAACCAAGTTCCGTCCGTACTTGTACGGGATCCCGTTCCGCGTGGTTACAGACCACCACGCCCTCTGCTGGCTCGCAAACCTCAAGGACCCGTCAGGACGCCTCGCTCGCTGGAGTCTTCGACTGCAAGAATTCGACGTAACCATTGTGCACAAGTCTGGCCGCAAGCATAATGACGCCGACTGCTTGTCTAGGGCCCCAGTCGAATCTCCTTTCGACAGCAACGACGACGACGATGACGCCCGTTTCCTCGGAGCAGTTACAGATACCGACATGGGAGCACTTCAACGAGACGACCCGGAACTTCGCGCCGTGATCAACCACCTCGAAGGACAAGGAAGTTCCGTTCCGCGAGTCTTCGCCCGAGACTTGTCAAGCTTCGTTCTGCGGCGAGGCGTGCTCTTCAAGAAGAACTTCGGAACCAGCAACCCTGCCTGGCTGCTGGTTGTGCCGGCCAGCCTGCGAGAAGAAATCTTTCAAGCATGCCACGACGACCCGACGGCTGGACACCTCGGCTACAGCAGGACGCTCGCCCGGATTCGTGACAAGTACTACTGGCCGAGACTCCCGAAAACCGTCCATCTGTACACACGGTCATGTCACGAGTGCCAACGGCGTAAGAAACCTCCGACGAGACCTGCGGGATTCCTGCAACCGATATCGACCCCTACTACGCCTTTCCAACAAGTTGGAATGGATTTGCTTGGGCCCTTCCCGCCATCGACGTCGGGGAACCGCTGGATAATCGTGGCCACGGATTACCTTACCCGGTACGCGGAGACGAAAGCCCTTCCGTCGGGAACAGCTGTGGAAGTCGCCAAGTTTTTCGTCGAGTCTATTCTCCTTCGACATGGCGCCCCCGAAGTCTTGATAACCGACCGAGGGTCATCGTTCTTGGCCCAGCTCACGCAAGAGATCCTTCGGCTCAGCCACACCAGCCATCGTCGGACCACCGCGTACCATCCGCAGACCAACGGGCTAACGGAGCGGCTCAACAAGACGATCGCCGACATGATCTCCATGTACGTCGACGTAGAGCACAAGACGTGGGACGAGGTATTACCTTACATCACGTTCGCCTACAACACTGCAGCTCAAGAAACCACCAGGTTTACGCCATTCGAGCTGGTGCATGGTCGAAAAGTGACGACCATGTTGGACGCGATGCTGCCCCATGAGCCTGTGGATGACGGATGCGACGATGCCCATGCGGTCAGTCAGAGAGCAGAAGAAGCACGCCAACTCGCCCGCCTTCGAATCCACGATCAACAGCGTGTCGACGCTCGTCGGTACAATCTTCGTCGCCGCGCCGTCCACTTCCAGCCCGGAGACAGAGTGTGGGTATGGACGCCGATTCGTCGTCGCGGTCTCAGCGAGAAACTGCTGAAGCGCTACTTTGGGCCTTACAAGGTCATCCGACGCCTCGGAGATCTGAACTACGAAGTTCTTCCCGATGGAACACGACCATCAACCAGACGTCAGCCGCGACCCGAGGTGGTGCACGTCGTCCGGCTGAAGCCGTATTACGAACGATAGCACTATCCACCGTCGTCGACGAGTGAACTGTGAACTGTGAACTGTGAACGTGAATTGTGGCTCGCGAGTCTGCTGTCCTTTAGTTGTGGATTTGTTTTTTGTTTTTTCGTGTTGTGCTGCATCGGGACGATGCACTTTTTTTAAAGGGGGGAATAATGCCGCGGGCGCAGCTGACCAAGTAGGCAGCGCGCCCGTGGCATAACGGTTATCGCGCTTGTCTTCCACGCAGAAGGCCAGGGTTCGATTCCTGGCCGCGCCTACACATTTTTGTTGACGCTGTGATGTGATGTTCTAGTAAATTCGAGAGCCGCCTTGTTAATTCGAGGTTAGAATGTTCTACGAACCGAACCTTCTACGCCGAATGTTCCGGAAGCCCACGCGTGTACAAAGGGGCTCCGCCTGGCACGCCGAGTCAGTTTTCGCCTCAGCGTTCGATCCTGCTGCTCCGCCGCTTTCGACGCCCGCGACGCTCTGTTATTATCTTCTGTTTCCTTTTTACTTTTGGGCACAAGTTCGCCCCATTAAACGTTTAGTTTCTTTTGTTATCACCGCCTCATCAGTTGTCATTCGTGACAATATCATGTCACGTGCAAGGCAGTTACGTCCACACGTTTTCAACTGAAGTTTTAGACAGTCCATGCATTCATCTGCCTAGCTTGGTGCCCCAAATAAGCACAGTCCACAATACTCACTTTTAACCACAGTCGCAATAAAAATTAAAGAAAACGGCGATTGCTTGTGGCTACGTCGCACTTTGGGATGGTAAAAATACACACTCACCCGTCAGTTTGAGGATCTCGGCGTCGTAATAGCCTCCTCGAGTGTTCGCGTCGCCGTCCCAAAACACCTTGTACACCGTCCTACGCTCGAAGTCGGCCACATTCGAAGGATTGCAGTTCTTAAATAAGGCCCTATGGACGCCGCTTATTTTTCCGTTCTCGCAAAATCGAGTGAAACCTACCTAAATATCTAAAACCTCGAAAACACTCCACGAGGAAGGGCGAGGCTGCCAAGGGAACAAAGCCGCACGAAACACCTGGATTTGGATTTGGCTTCGAAGCTTTTGAAGACGCAGTTGCTCGAACGGATATAAGCGGCGAACGTTTTTCAAAATGTAAAGTATAGATTAAAATTAACGGATCGTCGAGTGTCGAACACTGCGTATAAACTTGAATGAGAATATTTTTGACAGAAATCTGTCAAGTATCAACACTGCGATATAAAGAAACTGGCGCCGGCAGCGCCGGCACGGCAACCGATGCGGCTGCGCCGCAGCAGCCGATACATTAACGACTAACTCATGATTTACAGAGTTGCGTCGGCACTCTCCCGCCCGTGGCGGAGGGTAGCCGCGTCGGGCTGCGGAACGAAAGGTCGCTGGTTCGACTGCCAACCAATTTACAACTACAATTCTCAAGCGTGTGCTTTTTGTATTCATTTATTATCGTCCATGGTGGTGGTGCCGTAAAATATCTTTCGCTTCTTGCGTCTTATCTATACTTGCCTGTCGACGCCCCAGTTGTGCGTATAGCGACTGTCCTCGTCCACATCATGATCCGTGTGTGTCCGTTGCGCTTTCTAAATCATGTGGGTTTTTCTACCTTTCGTGTCGCCGGTTTTAGTACCTTTCGTGACTCGACGTGTTTTCGCTCAAGCACTTTGAAGGTCGACTGAACGATGAGACATATAAGGCTTTCCCCTTAATAAAAAAATCACATCAACCCATTGACCACGCGGCTGCGGCCCATCATATATCATACGCGAGATTCAACGACAGCTTTTTTTTCGCGACATAGCCTCAAATCGCCTATTTTGTAGCGTGCAAAATTGCGGAGCCTCCTCGACTTTGGGCTGCTTATTCAGCGAGGCGGTGGCGCATTCCCCCGACTATTTAACCTTCGAGCGAAGTAAAGCAAAGCAATGGCCACGCGGTCTGTTTGGAAGCCGAACTTAATTGCCGCCGCGACCGTCCGATGCGCCTTACAACGGTCGCGGGCGCGGGGGTGCGGTGTCGATAAAACATAAAGTGTCGACGAAAAGTCTGTCGACTTTTCGTTGGTAATAAAAGGCGTGATGAAGCATATGCGAAACGATGGTACCGTAAGTACGGGTTTCCACGGTGCGTATGATTGATTGCAGACGAACGCACAATTGCCGGTGAATCGGGGGCTCAGTGTGTAAAGAGAAATCGCGTGACATATTAGTTGTGTCAGCACCTTGCGAGCCCGCGACTCATCACATGCTGGCAAATATGTCGCGACCCATATAGCAAATGTTAATATATATTAAACGCCTCTGACGGCGCCGTCAGAATACCGTGAGCAACAATTAATCAAGCACTTTTGATAAACATTGTGTGCAAAGAAAGTCCCGACGGTCGGGCAATAAGACGCTTTTGATGGACCCGAAGTGAAACATAAAACTTCTGACGGACCATCAGACCACCTCTGATGGCCCATCAAGAATGTCCAACAGACCATTAGGCGCCGTCAGGAACTTCTGACGGACCATCTAAACGCATCTGATGGTCCATCAGACTTTTTGATGGTCCATCAGAGTTCCTTGATGGTCCATCAGGAAGCCTGATGGGCCATCAAAGAAGTCTGATGGTCCATCAGGAAAGTCGGATGGTCCGTCAGGAATGGGCTGATGGTCCATCAGACTTGCTTGATGGTCCATCAGAGCTTTCTTGATGGTCCATCAGGAAGCCTGATGGACCATCAGAAAAGTCTGATGGACCATCAAGAAACTCTGATGGTCCATCAGGAAAGCCTGATGGTCGTTTCGATCGGGAAGCGTTGACACTTGGTGGCGTCGGTGCGTTACTGCATCGCATAGTTAGAGTGCCTAAGGGCTGTAACACCTGCCGGGAGATGCGGAGCCGGCGGAGTCGTGCGTGTGATGACAACACGTAGCGCGTTCTCTGCTCCTCTACTTGGCCGATGTGGCGAAGTCAGCAACGTCAGTTTCGGGCGCGAGCTCGCTGCTCTTTGAACGGGGCAACATCGCCGCTGGAGTGGCTTCGAGGGTAGCTCTGTTATCTCGCACGAGAAGAGATGCTGGCAGATTACCTACCTCACGTTGTCTAATGTGACGGCAGGAGGACCATCTGTGAGTTTCTTAGGAAGAGGCATTTGCTGCTTGCCTGATTTACCACCGACTGATCACCAGGACCAGAGTCAGCAAGAGAGCCAGCTTCACAGATAATTAAATGTCGCCTTAAAGGCGCCATACCAGGTTTGAATCCTTCACTTATAAAAAGCGAGCAGGTAAGCAGCCAAGTTCGGTGATGCAGCATGGCGGTTACATCACATCAGTATCTCACGCCGCGTATCGCATTTATAGTGGTGTGACTGCAGCAGTGTCATGCCACCGCGAAGAAATGCGCACACCACAACGATTTTGCGAGATTCCTTGTCACAAGGGCGTCCACTAAACCAACGAAGGCATCGGTGTAGAGGAAGCTTGCGCTGGTCCCGACGGATCGTGATTTTTCAAGCGAAGGCACAAAGCACAGAGAGCACGACTGTATTATCACATCGTCACACAAAAACTAAGAAGAAAATATTCTACAAGCGAGCACTTAAGACTGCTTACGTGTAGGAATGTGAAAGCATTTATACACACAGCGCATTCCTACAAGTAGCGCGCCACGTCATCCCCTTTACAGGGCGCACGCCGGCGGTGACATCACGCTCCCCACTGCGTAGGCGCGGCCACCCACCGGCTCCACGGCTTCCGTGACGATGCATCATGCATTTCTGTGCCTTTCTTTGTGTTTTATTTCTGAGGCGCGTCCCTTTGACCTTGAGCACCCCGCCGGCTTCCGTGACAATGCATCGGATTATGACGCGTCGCAGCCAATGGAAATTTCGCTTGTCAGTGCCGTTTTTCTGCTACACACGGTTACAGACAACGCTGGCTTCACTGTGGACAGTTAATGCTTTCGCATTGACGCTATACATCACCACGATTTTGCAAGGCAACTTGTCTCAATTGCGAACACTAAACGAATGAAGAGAAGCCATCGGCACCGCTTTCGTCGGTCTCGTGGAGCGAAGCTTACGCGATCGTCCAAGCGAGGGCACTAGCACGTCGACGGCGACTAAGCGAGACAGACGCCGAATTCTCACATCGTAGCACATAAATTTCCGCGCTCGAAAGCGGATACCGAAACAGCTCTTCGAAGTAAGCCCGGGTTGCTTCGAGAGACCGGTGTCCCGCGGCGAAAACGACGTTGAAAGCAGCTTGCACGCCATGTTGAAAAAGATAGTTCATCAAGCCGAACGAGCCCTGACGTCAGTGACGTCAGAGAATGAGTGGAAGCGATTGGCTGGCGCATTTCAATCCAAGGTGGCCAACTGTGCTTCGGCTTCCTTCACCAAACCTTCTGTATTATGCTCTTTCCTATGTAATCTGTACTATTGAGCGTGCTTCCCATATAGTGACACTGCCGTCAGAGGCGGATGCCGTCACGACATTCCATTGAAGCTTCATAACCAGCGACCAAGTGGTTTTCGACTATGATTTATTTCAGCTCAAAATATATTTTTTCGCGTTTTCCAACGAAAGTTTTATGTTTCTGAGGTTCCACTGCTACCCACGTTATGCTGACGCAAAGAAATTAGCTCCAGAATTTCGTTTCCTTACCCTTTAAAGGCTTCACTCGGCTTTGGCACCTAACTGTAAATTTTCACAGCGCATATCTATGGCAGCTCTACGTGCCTCCCGAGACTGCCCTGCGCCATTCCATAGGCGCTGACAGCTCTAACAAACGCGGGACGTGGCGAGTGCCAAACATCTCATTATCGCCCTGGAGCTATTCAGCGTGCAGCATTAGCAGACGATAGCGTCGAAGAACCAATCACAAAGTGAGGTGCGTTAACCTAATAAGCCACACCCTGCGTTTGTGAGGCTATCAGGGACTATACCGGTTGCCATTTCTAACATAGGTGTATTACTACGTTTGTTCAACAGCCGCTAATGCAATGACATCTCAAATTCGGCTCGTTTATTCGGATTACTCAACCTGCGACGTGATGGTTGTCTTTGGAACACTGGAACCAAGTGAGTATCTTTTTAATATTATTCTTATTTCGACTAGCGGTGGTGTCTGCAGATCGCAACACACGCGCCGATGCACACGAAAAATCTGTCTATTTCTTTGTTTCCTGTTATATTAAAATACTCCGTTTCTATAGACCTTTGCGAAAATCGCCTTCTGGGCACCGCCATCTTTGTCTGCTGGGCTGTGGAATGCCTTGTGAGCATGCACTCTGAAAAAAGTCTGTGCGTCTACTTTCACACACAACACTCGGAGAGCCTATCAGCGCAACTTACGGAGGCAGCTCAGCGAATGACGATGCCGAAACATCTGTTTAGACCAAAAAACGCAGACTGAGTTGTGACATAATCAATGCAAGCGTGACGTTTTGCATTGCTTAATATCCCAACTCTGACTGCGTTTTTTTTTGGTCTAAACAAATGATTCGGCATCGTCATTCGCTGAGCTGCCTCCGTAAGTTGCGCTGATTGGCTCTCCGAGTGTTGTGTGTGAAAGTAGACGCATATACTTTTTTCAGAGTGTGGTCTCCTGTGCAGCATATCAGACTCTGCGCATGCGTCCACAGCTGAGTGACTCAGCATTTCTCGCCCGGCTGATAAGCGATTCAAAGGTTTATATAACTCCGACCGACACTACGATTCGATGGGGTCTGTCAAGCAGCGCCGAAAGTGCATCGTCACGGCGCTCGCTTTTTATACATTTTCCATTTTCTGTCATCGGCTCAACCAAGTCAGCAGGCACAAAATAAAGCAAAGCGCAGACACGGGTGCCTTCACAGTGTGTGATTGGGTTATTGACTGACAGTAAATGCAGGAAGTAAATGAGCGCCTTGACGGTGCACTTTCGGCTATGCTCGATTTGTGCCATCGGGAATGTAGCATCAGCCGCATAGGACTTTAAGGGAAACGGAAAAGGTCGTCATGCTGTCTTATTTATGTCTATAATTTGCGCCGACGAGAAACGATGCCATGTAGATCGGTTTAGCAACGGTATCGAACTGAAACCAAAAAAAAGACCGCTCTTTTTAGTCGATATGTGCTCGAACCGAATAGTTGTAATAAATTATATACAAAATGTTTCCCTTCTTTTTTTTTTTCTTTTTTTAAGCTATACAGATTTGTTTAAAAAAAGCCGTGAAAGTTACAATTATGCGGCTTGTGGAGGTGAGTTATACGGCCAGGAGGACATTATGTGGGTGGAAAATCTTTGCGATAAGTCAGCTAATTAATTAAAATTCGGTATTAATTTTTAGTTAGTGAAAAAAGACATGTCGTTCCAATAAGAAACTTCCTCAGCGTCATCGAGGACCACTAAATCAGCAATTTTCAGAAAGACTTTGAGCGCGTGAGAAGCGTGGTAGT